>LVTN01001346.1:0-14903 GCA_001649415.1 Musa itinerans
TCTTGCAAATCTCAAGAGAGACAATGTGTGCCAAGTTACACATTCAAGATGAGGCAAAAAGGCTATCGTGAACATCTCAAATTTGTTAGCTTACATGTTCTAATATAATGTAGCACTTGCTATCTTGAACATCACCAAAGCTTGCTATCTTGCCTATCTCAAGAAAAGCAAACATGCTAAACTTGCACATATAGCAAAATTGTCAAACTTGCATATTTTAAGAAGCAAGAGTTGCTTTCTTGAACATCTCAAAACTGCTAGCTTGCATGTTCTAAAATGTTGTAAAAGTTGCTAGCTTGTATGTTGTAGAAATTACTATCTTACTACCTTGCATATCTATAACTTGATAGCTTGAATGTTCTAAGCATGATGTAACACTTGCTAAATTTTCTAGCTTCAAATTGCATGATGATAAAACTTGATATTATGTTTTTCATGTAATGATTTGAATTTATATTCCAAACATATGGATAGTGGTACTTCTCCTTTTTGTTGATGACAAAGGGAGAGAAGTATGTTGATAACATGCATGATTTGATCATGACATGTTGCTTGGATTTTTGAATCCAAGAGTTTCTATCAATAAACTATATTGATAGGGGGAGTTTGTTTAAACTTCGGGAGTTAAGGTTAACTCCGTCATCAAGTGGTTGTCATCATCAAAAAGGGGGAGATTGTTGAATCTCGTATTTTGATGATGAAACCACTTGATATATGTTTATGATTTAATCTGCGTTTTGAGTGACGCAGGATGCTTCGATCAGGATGAGACAATTAAAGCAGGAAAAATCATGTTGGGCCGGTGGAAAACATGTCAGAAGATTGGATGTCGGGCCGGTGGATCGGTCGACGTATCGACAAAAGGTTTCGGGTCAACTGTTTGATTGGGCAATAGGTCGCAGGAGAGGATGATGCGCCGAAGAATCAGACGAAGCATCGAGAGACCAATGACATGCCGGACAACATGATTATTGCTTAGTATTAATTGTCTAGATCGAAGTGTATTTTACATGTGCAAGATTAACTATAATAGCAAGACATTAAGCAAAATGAAGTCCCGGAGTTAAGGACATGACATTGTTGGGAGTTCGAGAGTTCCACGGAAGTCCGGACGTTCGTTAGAAGTTCTAGCGGAATCAACCGAGAAGTCGCGAAGCTTGCTAAGAAGCTCGTCTGAACTCGCCAAGAAGTTCGTTGTGAAGTCTAGGAGCTTGCTGGGAGCCCGCCGGAACATTGCCGAGAGATCGTCGGAAGTTCACCGGAAGCTCGCTAGAAGAACCAAGACTTACGAACTTGTTTAGCTTAGAATATGTCTTAGGAATCGTAGTTAGCACATGATTGGGCTTGGATTTGGGCCAACCCAATTAAGGGCCAGCTAGGCCTATGTAAGAACTGTGTTGGGCCCAATAAGAAGCCCAAACAGTACCCTAAGAATTCTCATAGTCGTGGCACAATCTTCGAGATTGTGTCAAGCGGTAGTACCGCCAGTCTGGGCGGTTGTACCGCCCTTGGCAGGGTGCCAGGCGGTGGTACTGCCAGTCTGGGTGGTGGTACCGCCCAGCACTAGCCCCCAGGCGATGGTACAGCTAGACTTGGGCGGTGGTACCGCCCATGCCCGGGAAACCCGGGATGGGAAAGTTTTAGGCTCCAAGTTTGAATCAACTTGAAGGCTATAAATACCCCTCCCATCCCTGGTTAAAAGCACACAAGTACAAAGAGTTTAAAAGTAAAGAAACGCTGCTGCAATCTCTTTAGATTTCCCCCCTCTACTCTAAGTGTTAGAAATCTGTAAGAGAGGAGTGTGAGTGCTTATAAGGGTTATCTCCTAAACCTGGTAAAAGGAGAAGAGGGGTGTAAAAGGTGATTGGCCTTCTCCTATTGAAGGAAGGCCTCTAGTGGACGCCGATGACCTCGTCGGAGGGGGAAGCCGAAAGTGGATGTAGGTCACGTTGACCGAACCACTCTAAAATCTAGTTTGCGTTTACACTTTGAGTAATTTACTTTCATAGCAAACTGACTCACCTTCTTGCTTTACATCCACTATGCTTTTCAAGCTATCTTTATGAAAACGGTTTTACTTCAGAAACATTTTATTGTACAAAGTTTTTGAAGACGTGATTTTACCGCTGCACTAATTCACCCCCCCTCTTAGTGCTGACCTCGGACTCTCAATCCTAACAGCTAGTCGAGGAGCGACCCTAGTCCTCCAAGCTTTATGGTAAAATCGTTCCTCTTGAAGTCGTGCAAAAGAGATGGCTGCCATAAGCGTGTACGGTTGTTGCGCTTTAACTTCTCCCTGGATCTCAGGCTTCAAGCCCTCAATGAAGGTCCCTAATAGCTATTTTTCATACCAATCATGAGTTTGATTAGATAACCTTTCAAACCTGATTTGGTACTCTTAAATGGTGGAGGTTTATCGGATCTTTGCTAGTTGTCCGTCAATGTTCTCATAATCGGTTGGTCCGAAGCGGATCAGTTGTCCTTCTTTGAATTCTCACAATGAGAGGACTCTATGAATGTGTTCAAACCAGTCAAACTATTGTATAGTATCCCCTTCCGGATGTATAGCCACAATTTTCACCATAGATGCGTTCGCGGTTTTGTGGTACTGAAAATATCACTCCGCATGCGAGATCTAATCAATTGGGTCTCCTTCTTCCCATATAGGGAAGTCTACTCTCATGCATAGATAGTTGGGGTCAATTATAGACCCTCCCCTCTGTTGGAAGTCATCTCTTCGAGCTTGGTGTGATTGGTCAAAGCTCTCTCCTTAATGTGATTTCTTCGGGCTTAGTGGATGGCCCAAACTGAGTTTGGTAAAGAGAGTCCAGATCTTATCCTCCATTCACTCCTCGAAGGCTTCGAATTTAGCATTGATTGCCTCCTTAGATGCCATAGTATATGCCTCCAAATCTGTGATATTAAGGTCTCTCTTTTGTAGTCGGGTTAAAGGCATGAATAGGTTGAGAGAAGTGATGGTCGAAAGGGTTGGTGGATTGGTGGATGTAGGCTGCGGTTTAGGCTTGTTTTGTGGCTGTTTTGGGTGCAATTTGAGGGTATCGTTTAGTGGAGTTTTAGGGTTGTAATAGTAGTGGATGAAGGTTAGGGAAAAAAAGTTTAAGATCTATGGTAGATGGCAGCAATGGTTTGATAGAAATCAGTGGAAGTTGTTGCAGGTATGTGTTGTCATCGAAGAAACAATAGTTTCTCGATGAAATTTCTAGCAAAAATTGAGAGATTTAAGAAGGGAATTAGCAGCAAAATCTCAGTTTATTTGACAGCAAGGATGACAAATTTAATCAAGAAAATTTTAGCAGTAGAACAGCAAGGAAATTGGTGCAAGTTGCGATAGTAGAATTCTCGTCAAAAAATTTCAGTGGTTTGTGATGAAAATTTGTAGCAACACAAGAATGTTTTTAGAGATAAATTCCTCAATAGATCAATCTTAGATAGAAGCTAAGATGATCTATAAAGTGTATAAGAAATTTCATTGAAAAAGGATTGCAAATAGATCGATTAAGCAAACAATATGCGGCTGAAATTTTCTACAGCATAGATTTTCAAGTGTAGCAGATTGGACGTAAAAGATTAGTGGTTTATATTGAGAATTTTTTGATGAAATTAAAGAAAAATATACTGTAGGAAGTGTCAAAGCTGTCATAAAAATTTTGTAGAGATTTGGATAAAAAAAATATAGTTGCAAGATCAAACAGACTATGCTATGTGGTAGGAATTCTGCAATATATCTTTTGTCGTAGAGATGAAAACTTTACGACAAAAAGTTTATGAAGCAATATAGGAATAATTTTTTTTAATTTTTGAATAAGGATAACTAAATTGCAGCAGTATTAAGGTAGGAAACCAGAACCTAGTGCAATTCACGGGGAGATCAAAGGATGATCCGCGGTGGTGGAGATGACGGCGGAATTTGGTGACGATCTTTTAAGCAATTGTAGGAATTGCTTTAGGTGGCTGTGGAGGGCTGATGGATGGCTGTGGATGGGCAGCGATACACCAAGAATGCTGCTTTGATACTAAGTGTTAGAACCCTTGCAGATTCTAAGTTTGGGGTTGATCTCTTTAGGGGATCGGCCTCCTTGGAACTCTATAGGGGTTCCTTCCTCTAAGTTGCTGCTCAAAGGCTGCAGAAAAGATTCATTTATTGCTAATCAAAAGAGGATGAATATATGATTATTTATAGGGTTTCTAAACCCTAACTCCTAATAGGACTCCTACTCAAGACTTATATTCCTTTACAACTCCTAATGCTTCTCTAAGAAATAATCTCCTAACCCTAGTCGGTCTCTTCCACTTTTTAATAGCGGTCAGCTAGGTAGGTTAACATGAATGCCTCTCTCTGTTAGGACTCTCCTAGCTAGAGTCCTAACAATGCTGCGTCGAAAAATCTGACGAAGCGTCGAATCAATGACATAACCGGACAATATTTGATGAGCTTTGTAATAATTGTCTAGATCGAAGAAGGTTTTAGGTCTAATTGAGTCAGTATTGGGGTGAAACAATACCAACTCAATTATGGGCCAATTGAGCCTAAATTATGAGTGATTTGGGCTCATTATGAGACTCATTCAATGACCCAAATGTTGGGCTAGGCAGTGGCACAACTAGAATTGGCGGTAGAACCGCCTGTGAGTTGGAAAACTCGAAAAACTCGATCTCTGAGGTTGTCAGGTGGTGGTACCACCCAGTGTCAGGCTGTAGGCAGTGGTACCGCCTGTACCCTGAAATCTCAGGGATTTGAATTTTGGGCTCAAAATTTGAATCCATTTGGGGCCTATAAATATCCCACTCTTTCCTACTTAGCATAGCAAGAATTGAGAGTGAAAAGGAAGAAAATGCTACTGTAATCTTGTGTAAACTCTTCTCCTTCTTCTAAGTGTTAGTATAGTTTGAGAGAGGAGTAAGTGGGGGGTGTAAAGGTTCTCTCCTAAGCCTGCAAAAGGAGTATAGAGTTGTAAAGAGGTGGTTGGTCTTTGCCTATTGAAGTAAGACCAATAGTGGATGCCGATGGCCTCGACGAAAGAGGAATCGGTGGAGTGGATGTAGGTCATGACGATTGAACCACTATAAAAATCTGGTTTGTATTTCCTTTGAGCAATTTACTTAAACTGCAAACTTCCTTCACTGCTCTACTTTCTCATTACACTCTTCTGTACACTTTCAAAGTTGAGCATTTTTTATAATAGTTTTCATCGAACGTATGAAAATTTCAGAACCGACATAATTTTATCTACTGCACTAATTCACCCCCCCACCCTCTTAGTGCCGACTCGTTCCTAACACCACTGACAAAGTTGTTGTCTTAGATTGTCTTTGAGCATTACAAGGGTCTGATGGAGATCAGACATATAGGTAATTGGCTTTAGGTCAAATGGGAGATTGCTAGTCATATGTGCCCTACAAGCCAATCACATGAGTGATGGCATGTGTGATGTGACACACAGTCTTTTTGCTTATTTTATTTTGGCATATATTGCTTTATATTACTTGTTGCATATATATATATATATATATATATAGTGATTTCCTTGGATTTGTGCAATGGGAATCGGATCGTGATGAGATCACGATAATGAGACCGATTCGCCTTTAAACACAGTTTCTAAATAATCTCGGTCATAGGTTACTTGAAAAGGATATCAAAATAATCAAACATACTGGTGTGTTGTATACCCGTCCATATAATGGTTGCAGTTGGTCTCATAGTTGCTCATGTGGGGACACTAGGGATATAATACAGGTGCTCATTGGGGAATGAGTTCACTGATTGATCCGCTTACGGAATGTTGAATGGTTGATGATGCCTTATTGTTAGATAGTGACTCCGTAGTCTAGTGGTGTATCTGGTCCTTAGACTTGAGACACCAAGGATATCTTGTACGAGTGCTCCACTCTTTGATACTGAACTTATAGGTTTAGATGTCCCAGATTTAGCACAGCTGGTCATCAGGAGTGGTAGTCAACCTTACGAGGGCTACTAGGTGTCGATAGAGGATCATCCTCTCTCAGTGTCAAGAGAGGAATGTCCCGTGTGTTCTTGCTCAGACAAATCCCTAGCCAAGGTCATTCGGATTGAGAGAGAAAGAGTTCTCCAAGAGAATTTAATTAGAGCGAGACTCGAGTAGAAACCATATGGGTCTAACAGTACTATGCACGGTATACGGTCTCTAGGATATTAGATAGATGAGAGACTATAGGTACACGGTAACTGAGGATAGACATGTCCAATGGATTGTATTCCCCTATATCGGTTGGGGACTACGGCGTAGTGGCCTAGTACATCCGTAGTGGATGAGTCATGTGAATTATTATGAAGATAATAATTCATTGAGCCAGAAGGAGTTCTGACAAGTATGACTCATGGCTAGCTCGATATTGGGCCTAGTGAGTCACATATATATGGTAGGCTTTAAGTTGAGTAGAGGTTCGAATATGAAATATCTACCGGAGCCCCTATCTTATTGGATATCTAATAAGCCTATAAATTATTGGATCTTATGGATGAGATCCAATAAGAGCCCATAAGAGATTATTGGATAGAGATCCACTAATCTAAGAGGCTTGGGTAGTTGGATGGAGATCCAATACCCAATAGGGGAGGATCCATTAGGGTTAAGTTGATAGGAGACCTCTATAAATTGGAGGGATTCAATAGTTCATAGCCTAGAGCCTTTTGCTTCCTCGCCTATTCTCCTTCCCCTCTCCACCTCAGATAGCAGGCCTGGAGTTTTGAGGAGCATCGTCGTAGCCCTGTTGTATGGATCTCCGCTAGAGAGGAGGCCACTTGAACTCTTTCACCCTCTCATTGAGATCTGTAGGGATTCAGGAATATACAATCTCCCTAGGTAACTCAATCTATCTCACACATAGTTTTCTGTTTCGTGGATTGTGCGCACCAATTTTTGCACGATGACGAATATATCTTTGGGAATTGGGGATTTTGTTTTTTGTTCTTTCGTTGTGCATGTGATGTCACCACCTAAGATTTCCCAACAAGAACTTCATCATAGATCTAGGAGTCATGCTGGGCAGTGAGGAGCCGATTCCCTTATGTTACGACAACAACGAAGTGATTGCTCAAACGAGGGAACCTTGGTCTCGTCAGAATTATTCTGAGGAGGTTCCAACTTATTAGAGAGATCGTGGCCTAAGGAGATGTAGTAGTGGAAAGTGTTCCATCCGAAGATAATTTCACAGATCCACTAACAAAGCCATTATCTCATATTGTCTTTGAGTGTCACATGGGTCTGATGGAGATTAGACACATAGGTGATTGACTTTAGGTCAAGTGAGAGATTACTAGTCAAATGTGTCTTGAAAGCCAATCACGTGAGTGATGGCACATGTGACTTGACATCCAGTCTTTTTGCTTATTATTATTATTTAGAATTTTATCACTTTATGTTGCCTATTGCTTGAATATATTGTGATGTCAATGGATTTGTGCAATGGGAATCGGATCATGATGAAATCATGATAGTGAGACCGATGTGCCTTTAAAAACAGATCCTAAACAATCCCGATCATAGGTTACTTGAGAGGGACATCGAGATAACCAGAAAGACTAGTGTGATGTATACCCGTCCATATGATGGATTCAGTTTATCTCATAGCTGCTCTTGTGGGGGCACTAGTGATACAGTATAGGTGCTCATTGAAAAATGAGTTCACTGATTAATCCACTTATGAAATGCTGAATGGTTGATGATGCCTTATTGTTAGACAGTAATTTCGTAGTCCTTGTGGTGTATCTGTTCCTTAGACTTGAGACACAAAGTATGTCCTATATGAGTACTCCACTCTTTGATACTGGACTTATAGGTCTGAAGGTTCCAGATCTAGCACAACTGATCATTGGGAGTGGTAGCCTACCTTATGAGGATTATTGAGTGTCAATTGAGGATCATCTGCTCTTGATGTCATAAGAGTAATATTTCATCTATTCTTGCGTAAACAAATCCCTAACCAAGGTCATTCGGATTGAGAGAGAAAGAGTTCTCCAAGAGAATCTGATTAGAGTGATAATCGAGAAGAAACCGTATAGGTCTAACAACACCATGCCCAATATATGGTCTAAAGGATTAGATTCCCCTATATCATCTGGGGACTACGGCGTAGTAGCCTAGTACATCTGTAGTCGATGAGTTGAGTAAATTATTATAGAGATAATAATTCATTGAGCCAAAAGGAGTTTTGATAGGTATGACTCTTGGCTAGCTCGAAATTGGGCCTAGAGGGTCACAAACATATGGTAATCATTGCGATGACTAGAGGATCAGATATGAGATATCCGTTGGAGCCTCTATCTTATTGGATCCTATAGATATGAGATAAGCCCTTGAATTATTGGATCCTATAGATGAGATCCAATAAGAGCCAATAAGATATTATTGGATAGAGATCCACTAATCTAAGAGGCTTGGGTAGTTGGATGGAGATCCAATATCCAATAGGGTAGGATCCATCAGGGTTAAGTTGATAGGGGACCTCTATAAATAGGAGGGAACCAATTGTTCATAGGCCAGAGCTTCTTTTGGTTGTCATCTCCTATTCTCCTCCCCTTCTCCTTAGATAGTAGGCCTAGAGTTTTGAGGAGCATCATCACTGCCCTACTATGTGGATCACCGCTAGAGAGGAGGATGCTTGACCTCCTTCACCCTCTCTTATTGATCTGTAGGGATTCAGGGATATATAATCTCCCTAGGTAACACAATCTTTAATATATGCGAGGTTTTAAGTTTTGTGGATTTTGTGCACCAATCTTCGTACGACGACGAACACACAGATAGGAAATTTGGCGATTTTGCTTCTATGTTCTTCCGTTGCGTATGTGATACCCCCTAAGATTTCCCTATAGGTGGTACCAACGCTTGACACTAGTCGTTCCAACATTCCAAGAACATACACTTCATACATTCCAATTCATAAGTGGTTCCACCGCTAGTCTGGTAGTGCCACTATAGGGAAACTAGGGGCGACATCACATGTGCAGTCGAAGAATAGAAAATAAAAACCTTAAATTTTTCAGAAAGGTGTTTATCTTCATGTGAAGATTGGTGTGCAAAAACCTACAAAACTTAAAACCATACATAATATAGTTGTGTTACCTATAGAGATTGAATATCTCTGAATCCCTGCAGATCTGTAGGAGAGGATGAAAGAGGTCAAGCATCCTCTTCTTTAGCGGTGATCCACATTGCAAGGCTACGACGATGCTCCTCCAATCGCTGCCCAAATCTCCACACCTGCTATTTGAGGAGAAGGGAAGAGGAGAATAGGAGATGGCAACCAAGAAGCCTTTGGCATATGGGTCTTTGGTTCCCTCCTATTTATAGAGGTCCCTTGTCTACTTAACTCTAATAGATTTTGCCCTATTAGGTATTGGATCTCCATCCAACTACCCAAGCAACTTAGATTAGTGGATCTCTATCCAATAATCTCTCATTGGCTCTTATTTAATCTCATCCATAGGATCCAATAATTCAGGGGCTTCTTGGATATCTAATAAGATAGGGGCTCCGGCGGATATCTTATATCCGAACCTCTACTCGTCGCAATACCTATCATATGTGTGTGACCCTCTAGGCTCAATATCGAGCTAGCCATGAGTCATACCTGTCAAAACTTCTTCTACCTTAGTAAATTATTATCTCCATAATAATTCACTCGACTAATCGACTATGGACGTACTAGGCCACTACACCGCAGTCCCTAGATGATATAGGAGAATCCAATCTATTAGACCTGTTTGTCCTCAATTACCATGTTTCTATAGTCCCTTATCTATCTAATACCCCAAAGACCATATACCGGACATGGTACTATTAGGCCCATACAGTTTCTACTCGAGTCTCGCTCTAATCGGATTCTTTCGAAGAACTCTTTCTCTCTCAACCCAAATGACCCTGGCTAGGGATTTGTTTGAGTAAGAACATATGGGATATTCCACTCATGACACTAAGAGTGGATGATCCTCTATCGACACTCAATAGTCCTCGTAAGGTTGGCTGCCACTCCTGATGACCGGCTATGCTTGATTTGAAACTTTTGGGCCTATAAGTCTGTTATCAAAGCATGTAATACTTATACAGGATATCGTTGGTGTCTCAAGTCTAAGGACCCAGTATACCATTGGGACAACGGAATCACTATCTGACAATGAAGTATCATTAACCATCCAACATTCCATGAGCAAATCAATCAGTGAACTCATTCTCTAATGAGCACCTGCATTATAGCCCAAGTGTCCCCACATGAGTAGCTATGAGACTAGCTACCTCCATCATATGGGCGAGATAACTAGTCTGTCCGGTTATCTCGATGTCCCTTTTGAGTAACCCATGATTAGGATTATTTAGGGTTTGTATTTAAAGGTGATCGGTCTCATTATCGTGATCTCATCACGATCCAATTCCCATTGCATAAATCCATGAATATCACAATATATATATATATATATATTCATGCAATATGCAATATAAAGTGATAAAATACCAAATTATATAATAAGAAAAAAGAGTGTGTGTCATTTCACACGTGCCATCACTCACGTGATTGGCATGCAGGGCACCTATAACTAGTAATCTCTCACTTGACCTAACGCCAATCATCTATGTGTTTCATCTCCATCAGACCCTGTGATGCTCAAAGGCAATATAAGACAATGGCTTTATTAGTGGATCTGCAATGTTATCTTCGGATAAAACTCTTTCCACTACTACATCTCCTTGCATCATGATCTCTCTGATCAAATGGAACATCCTCATAACGTTCTTAGACTTCTGATGAGTCTTGGGTTCCTTCGTTTGAGCAATCACCTCGTTGTTATCACAATATAAGGGAATCAGCTTCTCATTGCCTGGCCTAACTCTTAGATCTGTGATGAATTTCTTCATCTAGACTCCTTCCTTTACTGCCTTTGTTGTAGCAACTATAGGGATATTTAGGGGTGACATTATATGTGCAGTGGAAGAACATAAAAAATAAAATTCCCAAAATTTCCAAAGATGTGTTTGTCATCGTGCGAAGATTGGTGCGCAAAATCTACGAAACTTAAAACTACATAAATGAAAGATTGTGTTACCTAGGGAGATCGTATATCCCTGAATCCCTATAGATCTATAGGAGAGGGTGAAAGAGGTCAAGCGTCCTCCTCTCTAGCGGTGATCCACACAACAAGGCTACGACGATGCTCCTCAAATCTCCAAACCTACTATTTGAGAAGGAGAATGGGAGATGAGAATAGGGGATGGTAATCCAAATAGGCTCTAGCCTATGAACCATTGGTTCCCTCCTATTTATAGAGGTCCCCTATCAACATAATCCTAATGGATCCTGCCCTATTGGGTATTGGATCTTTATCCAACTACCAAAGCCTCTTAGATTAGTGGATCTCTATCCGATAATCTCTTATTGGTTCTTATTGGATCTCATCCATAGGATCCAATAATTCAGGGGCTTATTGGATATCCAATAAGATAGGGGATTCAACGGATATCTCATATCCGAACCTATACTCATCGCAAACCTTACCATATGTGTGTGACCCTCTAGGCCTAATATCGAGTTGGCCATAAGTCATACATGTCAGGACTCCTTCTAGCTTAGTGAATTATTATCTTCATAATAATTCACTCGACTCGTCGATGGCGGATGTACTAGGCCACTACGCCACAATCCCCAAACGATACAGGGGAATCCGATCCATTGGACCTGTCTATCCTCAGTTACCGTATACTTATAGTCCCTCATCCATCTAATATCCCAGAGACCATATACCGAGCATGGTGCTGTTAGACCCATATTGTCTCTACTCGAGGCTCTCTCTAATCGGATTCTCCCGGAGAACTCTCTTTCTCTCAATCCGAATAACCCTGGCCAGAGATTTGTCTAAGCAAGAATACATGGAATATTCCTCTCATGACACCAAGAGCGGATGATCTTTTATCGACACTCAATATCCCTCGTAAGATTGGCTACCAGTCCCGATGATCGATTGTGCTAGATTTGGAACCTTCAGACCTATAAGTTCGATATTAAAGAGTGGAGTATTCATATAAGACATCCTTTGTGTCTCAAGTCTAAGAACCAGATATACCATTAAGACTATGGAATTGTTGTCTGACAATAAGGCATAATCAACCATCTAGCATTCCGTAAGTGGATCTAGTGAACTCATTCTCCAATAAGCACCTGTACTATATCCCTAGTGTCCTCACACGAGCAGCTATAAGACTAGATGCATCCATTATATGGATGGGCATATAGCACACCAGTCTATTTGGTTTTCTCGATGTCCCTCTCGAGTAACCTATGACCAGGATTATTTAAGATCTGTGTTTAAAGGCGAATCGGTCTCATTATCGTGATCTCATCACGATCCGATTCCCATTGCACAGATTCATGGACATCATAATATTTTCAAGCAATTGGCAATATAAAGTAATAAAATGCCAAATAATAAGAATAAGCAAAATGATTGCATGACAAGTCACACATGCCATCACTCATGTGATTGGCTTGTAGGACACCTATGACTAGCAATCTCCCACTTGACCTAAAGCCAATCACCTATGTGTTTGATCTCCATCAGACCTTTGTGACGTTCAAAGATAATCTGAGATAACGACTTTGTTAGTGGATCTGCGATGTTATCTTCGGATGGAACTCTTTCCACTACTAAATCTCTTCGGGCCATGATCTCTCTAATAAGCTAGAACCTACTCAGAACACTTCTGATGAGACCCGGGTT
The DNA here is from genome assembly GCA_001649415.1 of Musa itinerans. Lineage (NCBI taxonomy): Eukaryota > Viridiplantae > Streptophyta > Magnoliopsida > Zingiberales > Musaceae > Musa > Musa itinerans. The sequence goes on from LVTN01001346.1 coordinate 12,770, forward strand.
CCCTCATTTAAGTAATCGACCCATAGTTGTCGCAATATAAGGGAATTGACTCCTTGTTGCCTAGCACGACTCCCAGATCTGTGATGAACTTATTCTTCCAGACTCCCTCATTCGCTGCCTCTATTGCAGCAATGTACTCTGCCTCTATGGTCGAGTCAGTAGTAGTATCTTGCATGGAACTCTTCTAGTATACTACTCCTCCATTTAGGGTGAACACATACCTTGAATTAAACTTGCTATCATCGACAATAGACTAGTAGCTCGAGTCCATATAGCCCTCAACCCTAAGGCTACTACCTCCAAATACTAGTAAAAGGTCCTTAGTCCTTATCAAGTACTTAAGGATACACTTTACTGCTTTCCAATGCTTTAAGCCTGGATCCGCCTGATACAGGCTCGTAACACTCAGAGCATACACTATATCAGGTTTGGTACATAGCATACATGATAAGCTCTATTGCTGAGGCATAGGGTATCATATTCATGTCTGCTCTTTCTTCAGGAGTCTTTGGGGATATACTCCTAGAAAGTGATATCTCATGTCACTTTACTATGGATAAAATTCCTAGCATGTCTGTTCTTTCTTCATGGAGAAGTGTCTAGATAACAAAGCCTTTACTATGGATAACATTCGTACATCATTCCCAATGATCAGGATGTCTTCCACATATAACACTAAGAAGGTGATAGCGCTCCCACTTACCTTCCTGTACAAACAAGTCTTATCTTAATTCTTAACGAAGTCATAAGATCTGATTGTCTTAACAAATCTTATATTCTAACTTTAAAAAGCTTGTTTTAGTCCATAAATGGACATAGGCAAACTACATACCTTATCTAGGCAGTCCTTGGACACAAATCCCTTAGGTCATATTATAATTATAGTATGCCACAATAGCCATTAGAATTCAGATGGATTTTAGCATAGCTATAGGTGAGAAGGTTTTGTCATAGTCAACACATTGCCTTTGAAAATACCCCTTAGCCACTAGCCTTGCTTTATAGGTCTCTACCTTTCCATCTACTCCGATCTTCTTCTTAAAGATCCACTTGCAATTGATGGGTACAATACCCTCGGGTGCATCAACTAGGTTCCAAACCTTATTGGAGTACATGAAATCCATCTTAGAAATCATGGCTTCTTGCCACTTCCCAGAGTCTATACTCGTAATAGCCTCCTCGTAGATCTGAGGATCAATATCCTTATCATCCTCTCCTCTAATATGTATCACATATCTCTTAGCAAGATGTGATACTCTACTAGACCTACGTAAAGTTAGAACTTGTGTGCTAGGTACCTGAATAGACTCGGGCTATGGAGTGGTGCTTAAGCTAGGTTCTTCAACCTCGCTCAACTCTATCAAGCTCCCATTGTCTCCGCCAAGAATATGTTCCTTCTCAAGGAACACCACTCTCTTAGCTACAAAGACCTTTTGGTCCTCGGGATGATAGAAATTATACCCACAATTTTCCTTGTGGTATCCCACAAACTTGTACTGCTCCGTCCTCGATTCCAACTTATCAAGGTCATGTCTTTTAAAGTGGGCAGGCAACCCAAAATCTTAACAACTTTAATATCGGGTTTCTTCTATTTTCATATCTCATATGGTATAGATACTACCGATGTAGTTGATGTTAGGATCAAGAGCACTAAGAGGGGGGGGGTGAATTAGTGCAGCGGAAATCTTTCGCCAATTAAAACTTCGTTCGAATGATAAAAGCGATTTCGGTGTAAAAGCCGATTCTAAGATTACTTTAACTTAAGATTAAGCGAGATGATGTTAAAGTAAATCTATGAAGGCAATTTGCAGTTATGATGGAAATCAGAATGTAAGCGCAAACTGAAATACGACGTTCGTACGATAAAACCGGTTTACGTCTAAATGCCGATTCTGAAAACACTAAACTTTGAAACACGTTTTGTAAATGCGCAGAAGGCAATTTGCAGTTATGATGGAAATCAGAATGTAAGCGTAAACTGAAATATGATGTTCGTACGATAAAACCGGTTTACGTCTAAATGCCGATTCTGAAAACACTAAACTTTGAAACACGTTTTGTAAATGCGCAGAAGGCAATTTGCAGTTATGATGGAAATCAGAATGTAAGCGTAAACTGAAATATGATGTTCGTA
>LVTN01001346.1:70520-80828 GCA_001649415.1 Musa itinerans
ATTGAATACACAAGGTCGATGAAAATAGATGTTTCAGTTTACAATTATACTCCAAAAATCTCAAATCAGGTAATCAAAGAAATACTTTTAGTCTAGTTTCCAATAAATCATACTTTGCATGAATCTGAGTTCCTAGCAGAAAGTTATATGCAGTTAAGCAACAAGATGTCAGAAATTACAATCCCTAGTTTGCAGAATCTGTAGGGTTAATTGAAACAGAAGTCTTAGTAACCATTTAAACTCCAAATCATTCAATCTATATATCAAAATAAAGATATTTGAGTCTAATTTCAAATGGATTAGGTTCAATGAAATCAAAGCTTTGTGCTAAAAGTTAGGTCTGAAACAATGCATAGAGGTCGGATTACCGAAAATTTACAGATTCATGGCTTTGTATCAAAATGAAAGAATCATTTTGTTCTCAACTGAAATCTTTCAAATTTTGTAGCATTAAAACAAAACAGAGATTTGGATTTATGTAGGATGGGGTTAGAACACTTGCCTTAGAAGAGTTTGATTTCCAAATGTGGGGAGTTGATGCAAAACCTCAAACAAAGTTTCCTCTTCCTCTTCCTCTTCCTCTTCCTCCTCTTCTTCTTCTTCTTCTTCTTCTTCTTCTTTTTCTTTTTCTTCTCAAACTAACGTTGGCCGCAAAGTTTCCCTTAATTGTGCCTTAAATTACTTAGGTTTGGCTTATGCTAAAATAGTGAGGTGGCAAGCATGCATGGAGGTTTAGGTGTCAACTTTAGAATAAATGCAAGTGGCTCATCCTTGCTAATGCCACAAGTCCTCCATATAACTTAATATTAATATAATAAACTGAATTGTTAAAGTACTATATAAGCATTTTTTATGATAGATAATAAAAAAAAATTCTCATATTTCCAAATAAGTCCTTATAAATTTTTAAAAATGAGGGATGTTACAGTACCACCGCTTGACAACCTTTATGGCAGGCGGTACCACCGCCTAGTCTAGGCGATACTTACCGCCTAGACCTCCTTGGAGGTTGAGCCTTAAGTGGTTCCACCGCCCACCCTAGGCAGTGCCACCACCTAGCATGGCTCCAAGTGGCCGAGCGGGCCTTCCATTAGGCCCAACTCAGCCCTAACTTAGGTCTAATGGCCCCCTAATTAGCCTAATTCCAACCCAATTACAACTTTACACTACTTCGTTCTAGACAATTATTACAAAGTATTAATCAAATATTTTTCGATATGTCATTGGTTTATTGGCGCTTCGTCCAATCCTTTGGCGCATCGTCCTCTTTTCTGACATTTTGCCCAATCGACATGTTGACCTCCGCAACTCTGATCTCCTTAGCGTAATGTCCGCTCTTCTAAGCCCAATGCCTAAACTCATGACACGAAGCCTTCTATCGATACGTCGACCAATCCTCCGGCTTAACGTCCAATCTCCTGACATGTTTCACTCCGGCCCAACATTGATTCTTCATGCTTTAATTGTCTCTCCATGATCAAAGCTAGTTCTGCGTCACTCAAAACGCAAATTAGATCATCAATACATCAATTGACTTTATCATCAAAATCTGAGATTCAACATATTCTCCTTTTGACAAGCTCAAGAGAGAACCTTTACAACCCTACTCACTCGTCTCTTAAATAGAAATCAACACTTAGAGTAGAGGAGAACTCTCACAAGATTACAACAAAGTTTTCCCTTATTTTTGTTCTCAATTCTTGTGTTTGCTGAGCAGGGATAAGAGGGGTATTTATAGGCCCTAAATGGATTTAAGCTTGGAGCCAAAACCAACCTCATCCTGGGTCGTCAAGGTACTGGCGGTACCACCGCTTGCAGCCTGACACTAGACGATACCACCGCCTGACATAGTCTGGGAGACTGTGTCTGAGCGATACCACTGCCCAGTCTGGCGGTATCACCACCTAACATTGGGCGATTCCATCACCCAATCTAGCGGTACTACCGCCTGACACAGTCTTGGAGACTGAGCCACTGGTAGTGTCACTGCTTGACCTAACTTTTGAGTCACTGAATGGGTCTTTCTCTTAGCTCAAAATAGCCCCAATTCTGGCCTAGTTGGCCCCTAATTGAGTTATCCTAATTGTATTCTAAACCAACCTCATTACAACTAAAACTACTTCGATCTAGACAAATTATTACAAGCAATAATACTAAGTTGTCCAGCATATCATTGGTTCATCCGGCACTTCGTCCGACCCTTTGGCACATTGTCCTCTCCTTCAGCACATTGCTCAATCGGCATATTGCCTTCTCACAACATTCGATCTCCTTGGCGTAATGTCCGACCTTCTTGGCCCAATGCCTAAACTTATGGCACAAAGCCTTCTGCCGATACGTTGATCATTCCTTCGGTCTGACATCCAATCTTCTGACATGTTCAATTCTGGCCCAACTTCTTATTCTTCTTGCTTTAATCAGTTTGCCTCTCCTAGTCGAAGCTAGTCCAACGTCACTCAAAACGCAGATTAGATTTTTAATTGGTTTCATCATCAAAATCCGAGATTCAACAAACATTTCATTAGAGACACCAAGTGTACTTATACAATAAAAACATATCATCCACTAAAGGTTTGCCCCAAAATCTTATAGCTTTCCACTACCTCAGCCCAATTTAAACATTTTAGAGAGCAATAAGCTATCTTGAAAATTTTATATAGTAACGGAGTGAGCATATAGAGCTCAACAAGTGACTAACATATCCATGAGGAAAGAGGATGGTTTCAAACAAATAAGGTACCAAATAAAAGTCAAGGATATAAGAGTTCATAGATAGCCACTCAACGAATGCAGAATTATAATGTTATTTTAGTCGAAGCATGTTTTGTTCATAATAAGGGAGTAAAGACTAATTGGAGCATATCAATGACGTAAGAAGCATTTTGGGGCATACCAATGGCGTATGATATGTTACGGAGCATATCAATAGCATATAAAACATTTCAGAGCATATCAAGGGCGAATGGAAAATGTTTCGAAGCATATCAATAGCATATGAAATATATCGGAGCATATCAATAGCGTGTGAAATGTTTTGAAATATATCAATAGCGTATGAAACATTTCGAAACATATCAATGGCGCATGAAATGTTTCAGAACATATCAATAGCATATGAAACATTTCGGAGCATATCAATGGCGCATGAAATGTTTCGGAGCATATCAATGGCATATGACACATTTCAGAGCATATCAATGACATATGAAATTTTTCAGAGCATATCAATGGCATATGAAATGTTTTGGAACATATCAATGGCATATACAATATTTTGGAGCATATCAATAACGAAAAAAATAGAAGCTCAAATATCGCATTTGATGTTGTATACATTTCTTTCTTATCCAAAGCACACATAGAAGCATATAACTAAAGCTTTAAATACCATATCAAATACATAGAAGGTCAAGTGGGATCCCAAACATAATCTCCCACGTTTGGGAGCATCATCTATCCATGTCTGATTGAAGTCATCCATCCACGTTTGGGAGTATCCACCCTTTACCATTTCTAGCAAAGGTCCAAATAATCCCTTTACCATTTCTGGCAAAGGTCCATATAATCCCACAAACACTAGAGTACAAAAGGGTATTTTGAACAATAAAATTGGCACATATTAGAAACACATGCGGAACAATGAAATGCATGTGCCTATACGAAATATTACGATATAAACTTAAACTTTACATAATAGATTTAGGTATCTAAATAATTAAAGGACAAGAGTATATAAGATTTTAACGTAATAATGTAAAGCTCAACTGAAGTAAGGATTTTAGTAGAAATCAATTTCCAAAGAGATAAAACAAGAATAGGTGAAATCAACTAAAGCTTGATTCTGACAGAATTTGAAAGGCACATTGCATGAATTATTTAGATAACTAATTATACTCCAATTTGCACAAATTAGATGTCATTCAAAAGATGTATCAATATAGTTTTAGAAAATCAAGTTTTGTATGAGTTAGAGTTTTGAACAAGGAGTTATAAATAGTTTAGTAACTAAAGGTTAGAGAACATTATCTCTATTTTGCATAATTCATAGAGTTGATAAGAACAGATGCTTCAATAGGCATTTATGCTCCAAATCTTTCAAATCAGTTATGCTCAGAACTATTTATGAGTCTAGTTTCTAATAAATCATATTACACATAAATTAGAATTTCTAATAGAGAGTTATAAGTAAAATAGTACCAAAAAGTTAGAACCTACAGTCTCTATTTTATAGATTTCATAGGGTCAATTGAAATAATAGTTTGGGTAGGTTATTGGACTCCAAATTTATCAATATTGGTATCAAAAGAAAGAACTATGAGCTTATTTTTAGATGAATTTGGGTTTTCCAAAATCAAAAATCGATGCAGAAAGTTATGGCTAGAACAATACAGAAAGGTCAAATCTCAAAAAATTTCAGATTCACAGTTTTATTCCCACACGACAGAAATATCATATACGAAGCCAAAATGTTCAAAAATTTTAGAATTGAGATGAAATCAGATATCAAAATTACTATAGGAAAGGGTTCAAACACTTGCCTTAGAAAAATATGATTCTCAAATGTGGGGAATTGATGCAAAATCTCAAGCCAAAGCAAAGCTTCTTCTTCAATTAAATTCATTGTCCCTTCTCTTCTCAAGCCTACGTTGGTAGCTCCTTTGTTAAGTTTTCCTTTAGTTTCTCTTCTAATTGTATTAGGTTTGGCTAATATAAGGATTGCAAAGTGGTAAGCATGCATAAAAGAAGCTTATGTGTCATCTATAGAACAAACATAGGTGGCATCATGCTTAGGTTAGCTAGTGAAACATGTCCTCCAATTGGATCTCTATCTAATCATCCAATTTGATTTCTATCCAATCATCCAATTGGATCTTATCCACTTATCCAATTAAATCTTACCCAATTATCTAATTGGATCTCTATCCAATTATCCAATTGCATCTTATCTATAGGATCCAAATTGGGGGCTCAATGGATATCTCATATTCACACCTCCACTCATTGCAACATCCACCATATATGTGTTATCCTCTTGGCTTGATACCGAGCTGGCCATGAGTTGATCTTATCATAACTCCTTCTGACTTAGAACTCCTTCTGATATAGTGAATTATTCTCTTCATAATAATTCACTCGATTCATCGACTATGGATGTACTAGGCCACTACACCATAGTCCCCAAACGATACAAGGGGATATAATCCATCAGACATATCTGTCCATGGTTACCATGTGTCTATAGTCTCTCATCCATCTAATATCCCAGAGACTGTATATTGGGCATAGTAATGTCAGACCCATATGGAATCCTATCCGAGTCACACTCTAATCTAATTCTCCTAGAGAACTCCTCTCTCAATCTGAACGACCCTGACTAGGGATTTTGTTTGAGCGAGCATACACGGGATATTCCTCTTGCGATACCGAGAGTGAATGATCCTCTATTGATACTCAATTACTTTTGTAAGATTAGCTATCATTCTCGAGAACCGGTTGTACCATATTTGGAACTTTCAAATCTATAAGTCCGACGTCAAAGAATTGAATACTCATACAAGGCATCTTTGGTGTCTCAAGTCTAAGGACTAGACACACAATTAGGACTACGGAATCACTATCTAATGTCATGTATCATTAACCATCTAGCATTTCGTTAGCGGATCAATCAATGAACTCATTCTCTAATGAGTATTTGCATTATACCTCTATTGTCCCCACACGAGCAACTATGAGACCAATCGCCTCCATTATATGGACGAGTATACAGTGCACTGGTCTATTCGGTTATCTCGATGTCCTTCTCGAGTAACTTATGACCGGGATGATTTAGGATTTATGTTTAAAGGTGAATCAATCTCATTATCGTGATTTCATCACGATTCGATTCCTATTGCATAGATCCAAGGACATCACAATATATATCCAGATAATATATGATAAAATACCAATAATAATAAGCAAAGAGATCGTCGTAGCATGTCATAGGTGTCATAACTCATGTGATTAGCTTGTAGGGCATTTATAACTAACATATACTACTGCTGACTTGACTATAAAGGCGAAGTACATTACTGCGGCAAAAGCAGCAAAAGAGGAAGTTTGGATAAATAAGTTTACCATAGATCTAGAACTCATGTCAGGCAACGAGGAGTTGATTCCCTTATATTGCGACAATAACGAGGTGATTACTCAAGCAAAGAAATCCAGGTCTCATCAGAAGTTTAAGCATGTTCTAAGGAGGTTCCACTTGATCAGAAAGATCATGGCCCGTGGAGATGTAGTAGTGGAAAGAGTTCCATACGAATATAACATTGCAGATCCACTAACGAAGTCATTGTCTCATATTGTCTTTGAGCATCATAGGGGTCTGATGGAGATTAGACACATAGGTGATTGACTTTAAGTCAAGTGGGAGATTGCTAGTCATAGGTGTCTTGCAAGTAAATCACGTGAGTGATGGCACGTGTGACACAATACGCACTCTTTTTGCTTATTATTATTTATTGATATTTTTTACTTTATCTTGTGTGTTGCATAAATTGTGATGTCCATGGATTTGTGCAAAGAGAATCGAATTGTGATGAGATCGCGAAAATGAGACCGATTTGCTAGTCATAAGTGCCCTACAAGCCAATCACGTGAGTGATGACATGTTTGACATGACACGTACTCTTTTTGCTTATTATTATTATATTTTCTCACTTTATATTACTTGTTGCGTATATATATTGTGATGTCCATGGATCTGTGCAATGGGAATTAGATCATGATGAGATCATGATAATAAGACTGATTCATAGGTTACTCGAGAGGGACATCGAGATAACCGAACATATTGATGTACTGTATACCCATCCAAATGATAGAGGTGGCTGGTCTCATAGCTGCTCGTGTGGGGACACTAGGGATACAATGTAGGTGCTCATTGGAGAATAAGTTCATTGATTGATCCGCTCACGGAATACTAGATGGTTGATGATACATCATTATTAGGAAGCAATTTCATTGTCCCAATGGTATATCTAGTCCTTATACTTGAGACACCAAGGATGTCCTATATGAGTACTCCACTCTTTGATACCCAACTTATAGGTCTGGAAGTTTTAGATCTAGCATAGTCGGTCATCGGGAGTGACAACCAACCTTACGAGAGCTATTAAGTATCGATAGAGGATCATCCACTTTTGGTGTCATGAGAGGTATATCTCATGTGTTCTTGCTTAGGCAAATCCCTAGCGAGGGTCATTTGAATTGAGAAAGAAAGAATTCTCTAGGAGAATCCGATTAGAGTGAGACTCAAGTAGAAACCGTATGGACCTTACAACATCATGCCCGACATATAGTCTCTAGGGTATTAGATGGATGAGGTATAATAGGTACATAGTAACTAAGGACAAATAGGTCTAAAGGATTAGATTCCCTTATATCGTCTAGGGATTGTGGCGTAGTGGCCTAGTACGTCCTTAGTCGATGAGTCAAGTGAATTATTATAAAGATTATAATTCACTGAGCCAGAAGGAGTTTTGACAGATATGACTCATGACTAGCTCGATAATGGGCCTAGACGGTCACACACATATGGTAGGTATTGCGACAAGTAGAGGTTCGGAAATGATATATCCGTTGGAGCCCCTATCTTATTGGATATCCAATAAGCTCCTAAATTATTGAATCCTATGGAGGAGATACAATAAGAGCCAATAAAATATTATTGGGTAGAGATCCACTAATCTAAGAGGCTTGAATAGTTGGATGGAGATACAATACCCAATATGGCAAGATCCATTAGGGTTAAGTTGACAAGGGTCCTCTATAAATAGGAGGGAACCAAAGGGTCATAGGCTAGGCCTTTTTGGCTGCCACCTCATATTCTCCTTTCCCATTCTCCTCAGCCAGTAGGCCCTATTTGGGGCATGTGGAGAATTGGGTAGCGATGCGAGAAGCGTCTTTATAATTGTGGATCACCACTAAAGAGGACATTTGACCTCCTTCATCCTCTCTCACAAATATATAGGAATTCAGGAATATATGATCTCCCTAGATAACACAACTTTCTTAAAAGTGTAGTTTTTGGTTTCGCGGGTTTGTGTGCACCAATCTTAGCATGATGTTGAAACATTTTTGTAGAAATCTAGGATTTTTCCTTCTGTTCTATTGTTGCGCATGTTATTAAATCTCAGATTTTGATGATGAAATCAATTGTAAATTGTTTGATCTAATCTATATGTTGAGAAAAGTATGTAGGATTAACTATGACAACAAAAAGACATAAAGCAGGTGTTGAATGGGAGTCAAGATCGAGATCTCATTGGGAATTTGAGAGTTCGTCGGAAGTCTAGAAGTTTGTTGGAAGTTATGCCTGAACCAACCGAGAAGTCCAGGAGCTTACCAAAGAAGCTCGTCGGAACTTGCCAAGAAGATCATCGTAAAATCCAGGAGCTTGCCGGGAGTCCGCCGGAGCATTGCCGAGAGTTCGTCGGATGTTCCCCGGAATTACGCCGAAAACTTGTCGGAAGAGCAATTGACGCACCGGAACATGAAGTGCTGTGATCATGTCTTAATTATCATAGTTAAAGCATAAATTAATTAAGATTAGAAGGTAATCTCACTAACTTAATTAGGGGCCTACTGGGCCCTTAACAAGGCTGAATTGGGTCGAATTGAGCAGCCAATTCAGTCCCTAAAAACATGGCTGACAGTGGCACCGCCAGGGCCAACGGTGGCACCGCTAGGGCTGACGGTGGCACCACTTGGAAAGTAGTGCCCCAGGTTATCAGGGCGATGGTACCGCCGATAGTTAATGCTGCCAGTGGTGGTACCGCCAGAGCTCGGTCTCCGAGCTCTGTTAGGCAGTGGTAGCGCCCAGACTGGGCAGTGGTACCGCCTAGTGTCGAGTGTCAAACGGTGGTACTGCCCAGTAATAGCAGTGGTACCGCTAGTACCCCAGAAAACCGAGATGAGAAACTTTTTTGCTCCATTTTTTAAGTCATTGGGGGTTTATAAAAACCCCACCATTTTCTACATGAAAGGGTACCAAAGCATTGAGATAATCTTGAGTTATTGGGGTGTAAAAGTGTTATAAACAAGTGCTAGAGTCCTCCTCCTCCCTTTCTAAGTTTTGAGATTATTCAAGAGAGGTATGAGACTTGTAAGGGTCCTCTCCTAAACCCGTGAAAAGGAGAAAGCGTTGTAAAGAGGTGGTTGGTCTTCACCGATTGAAGGAAGGCATTTAGTAGACGCCGGTGACCTCGACGGTGTAACATCCCTCATTTTTAAAAATTTATAAGGACTTATTTGTAAATATGAGGATTTTTTTTATTATCTATCATAAAAAATGCTTATATAGTACTTTAACAATTCAGTTTATTATATCAATATTAAATTATATAGAGGACTTATGGCATTAGCAAGGATGAGCCACTTGCATTTATTCTAAAGTTGACACCCAAACCTCATGCATGCTTGCCACCTCACTATTTTAGCATGAGCCAAACCTAAGTAATTTAAGGCACAATTAAGAGAAACTTTGCGGCCAACGTTGGTTTGAGAAGAGAAAGGAAGAAGAAGAAGAAGAAGAAGAAGAAGAAGAAGAAGAAGAAGAAGAAGAAGAAGAAGAAGAAGAAGAAGAAGAAGAAGAAGAAGAAGAAGTGGAAGAGGAAACTTTGTTTGAGGTTTTGCATCAACTCCTCACATTTGGGAATCAAACTTTTTTAAGACAAGTGTTCTAACCCCATCCTACAAAAATCCAGATCTCTATTTTATTTTAATGCTACAAAATTTGAAAGATTTCAGCTGATAACAAAATGTTTCTTTCGTTTTGATACAAAGCCATGAATCTGTAATTTTTTGGTAATCTGACCTCTATGCACTGTTTCAGACCTAACTTTTAGCACAAAACTCTGATTTCATCGAAACCTAATCCATTTGAAAGTAGACTCAAATACCTTTATTTTGATACATAGACTCAATGATTTGGAGTTTAAATGGTTACTAAGACTTCTGTTTCAATTAACCCTACAGATTCTGTAAACTACGAATTGTAATTTCTGACCTCTTGTTGCTTAACTACTTATAACTTTCTGCTGGGAACTCAGATTCATGCAAAGTATGATTTATTGGAAACTAGACTAAAATTATTCCTTTACTTACCTGATTTGAGACTTTTGGAGTACAATTGCAAACTGAAACATCTATTTTCATCGACCCTGTGTATTCAGTGAAACAGAGCTTATATTTTTAGACCTTTCATTACGAAATTATTTGTAAACTCCAATTCATGCAAAACTTGATTTACCTGAAACTAGATTG
>LVTN01001347.1:30730-49841 GCA_001649415.1 Musa itinerans
ACCACAAAATCGCGGACGCATCTATGGTGAAAATTGCAGCTATACATCTTGAAGGGGATGCCATATAGTGGTTTGACTAGTTTGAATACACTCATAGAGTCCTCTCATGGTAACAATTCAAAGAAGGACTATTGATCCGCTTCGGACCAACTAATTACGAGAACATTGACGGACAACTAGCAAAGATCTAACAAACTTCCACCATTCAGGAGTACCAAACCAGGTTTGAAAGGTTATCTAATCAAATGCATGATTGGTCTAAAAAATAGCCATTGGGGACCTTCATTGAGGGCTTAAAGCTGGAGATCTGAGGAGAAGTTAAAGCACGACAACCGTACATGCTTATAGCAGCCATCTCTTTCGCATGACTTCAAGAGGAGAGATTGAACCATAAAGCCCGGAGGACTAGGGTCACTCCCCGACCTGCAATACCAAAGCCCTTAGCCCCCCTACTATCAGCCGAGCCCCTGCACTAAAAAGGTTGACAAGAGAAGAGCTTCGGGAGCGATCTGCGAAGGGGTTATGTTGGCATTGCGATGAGCTGTGGAGCCGCGAGCATCACTATAAAAAATGGAGACTTCTTGTGATTGAACCATTAGAAAAAGAGGTCATTAAACTTCTAGAATAGGGCATTGAACATAAAAAAGAAGATACGGAAGAAGAGTCACAACTGACCGACTTTAAGGTAAACGCATTAGTCGGCTACTCAAACCCGCAAACGATGAAAGTTGGAGGCCTTATCAAACAACAATCGATCACTATTTTCATTGACACGGGCAGCACTAATAACTTCCTAAATAGTAAGGTTGCTGCTCAGATGACACTCTACATTGAAGGTTGCAACAAGTTCGATGTAAAGGTCGCTGATGGTAGAATCCTAAAGTGCGACCAAAGATGCCCGCAGGTGAAACTATTACTGCAAGACCAAAAAATTATCACCGACTTCTTTCTCCTACCAATTGATAACTATGAGGCCTGACCATCATATTCTAATCCTTTCGGGCAAGCCACCAGCAAACACTTAGTTGTACCATTATCTATCCTCACCTCTAGAAGGATGAAATTGAAAATATTATAAAGAAGATGCTTGAAACATGGGTGATTCAGCCAAGTTGCAGCCCTTATTCCTCACCGGTGCTACTTGTACATAAGAAGGACGAAATTTGACGGATGTGCATCGACTACCGAGCTTTAAATGATATCACCGTCAAGGACAAGTACCCAATACCAGTGGTGGATAAACTTCTTGATGAGTTAAAAGGAGCTCGAGTCTTCATGAAGTTGGACCTCCGATCCGGTTACCACCAAATTCGGGTATGTGAAGATGATATTCCAAAAACTATATTTCGCACACATGATGGCCATTATGAATTCTTGGTAATGTCTTTTGGACTCACTAATGCTCTTTCAATCTTCCAAAGTCTCATGAATGATATTTTTCAAAGCTTTCTTTGCAAATTTGTGCTGGTATTTTTTGATAATATTTTCATTTACGGCCCTTCTCTTGAGACTCACTTTCATCATTCATGGGTTGTTTTGACTATCCTTCGGGAGAATACTCTTTTTATTAAGCAGCCAAAGTACAGCTTTCTCTAGCAAAAAGTAGAGTACCTTGGGTACATAATATCAGAAGAAGAAGTGGTGGTAGACCCAACAAAAATTGAAACAATAATGGGCTAATGGGCTACTACCGAAAATTTGCCAAGGACTATGGGAAGATCAGTGCACCCCTCACTTTTCTACTAAAAAAAGATGTCTTCCAATGGTTGAACAAAGCCTCCGTTGCCTTCAACACACTTAAGGCAGCCATGATGATGACACCGGTGCTAGCGCTACCATATTTCAACCAACCCTTCATCATTGAGACTAACACATCTAGAGTTGGAATTAAAGTTATTCTCATGCAAGATGGTCGACCACCCACATACACCAGTAAGGCATTGTTTCCTTCCCATCAAAACATGTCAATATATGATAAGGAGGTGCTCGCCATTATGCACGTAGTAACGAGGTGGAGACCCTACTTGATCGGTCGACGATTTCAAATTAAAACCAACCATAGAAGCCACATACACCAGTAAGGCATTGTTTCCTTCCCATCAAAACATGTCAATATATGATAAGGAGGTGCTCGCCATTATGCACGTAGTAACGAGGTGGAGACCCTACTTGATCGGTCGACGATTTCAAATTAAAACCAATCATAGAAGCCTCAAGTACTTTTTGGAGGAGAAAATATCATCCCTTAAGTAGCAAAAATGGGTAACCAAACTTCTAGGATTTTATTATGAAATTATTTACAAAAAGGGGAAAGAAAACGTTATTGCAGATGCACTCTCACGGCTACCTGAGCAAAATAAATTTTCAGTCATCTCCCTTCCTACCATCGGCTTCCTCGAGGACATTAGGGAAGAATGGAAGAAGGATCCAGAGATCAACAACATCATAAAAAAATTGAAGGAGGAGCCAAGTGCAATAACCTACTACACTTGGGATTCGAGGGATCTACACTACAAAGGTCGCATTGTGCTTATACCTGACTCCCCTTGCATCAAAATCATCCTGCATGAAATGCACTCCCCATTAACAATGGTTTTTTTACAAGAAACCTTAACTGAAGATATTTTTTTGCAACAACCCCATGGCTTCATCCATCCTTACAATCTAGATCATGTTTGTAAACTACAAAAAGCTATTTATGGATTTTGCCAAGTTCCAAGAGCCTGGTATATGAAACTTGGCTCATTTTTTATGTCAACTGACTTTGTTAACTTTAAGTTCGACACCTTCTTATTCCTACGATAATAAAATGGATGCATTATATATCTATTAGTGTATGTGGATGACATTATTATTACATATAATAACATTATGAAGATCAAATAATTCCCTAATCAATTAGTAGATCGATTCTCCCTCAATAACTAAAAAACATAAAGCTAATTTTTTGGAGTAGAAGCAATGTTTATATATTTTAGAATTTTTTTATCACAAAAAAATTACATTCGAGATCTATTATGAAAGATAAAGATTCAAAATATCAAAGTAGTCACCCCACTCTCCACAACTAAGTCACTCAAATTATATGATGGCAACCCTACTACAAATCTCATATAGTACAAATAAGTACTTGGTTCCTTATAGTATTTATTTCTCACATATTTAGATATTTTATTTGTAATTAACAAATTATTATAATTCATGTATCAGTCCTCTACTATGTATTGGTTTACACTAAAACGTATTCTACGATATCTTAAAGGGACTCTCAATCATGGACTTCTCCTTTGTAAACACTCATCACTTTATCTTGGTGCCTTTGTCGACATTGATTGGGTAGGCAATACTGATGATAGAATATCTACGTCAGCTTACGTTATCTTCTTTGAAACAAATTTGATCAATTGAAGTTCCAAAAAAATAAAACATAATCATAAAATCTATCATTGAAGTTAAATACTAAGCCGTCACTATCATCACTCAAAACTCAATTGAGTTATGAATATGTTACACAAACTTGTCATTACTTCTCAATCCACTCTTACAATCCACTCTTACAATCCACTGCCTAATCTTACTGTGATAATATCGATGTCACATACTTATGCACTAATCTGGTGTTCTACTCACGTATGAAATACATTACCATCAACTTCCACTTTATTAGAGATCAAGTTATCAAATGTTAACTAGTAAACTCCCTCACAAGACTCTCGCCTGTAGGATATTTCAGTTATATCAGTTCAAGATTGGTATCCTTGACGAAAATTCAATCTTGTGAGGGTATGATAGAAAACCATGATATAGGTAAATATAGAATGATAATTTTATCTTTCTTATATATTTTAATCCTCAATCTTAGATAGATTTAAAGATTAATTATAAATTGAAGTGCATAATTTGAATATATGATTTGGGGAGAAAAATCTATTCCTCGCGACCTATATAATTACGTATTATTTCAATAAATAAAATTATTTTTTTTATAATATATTTTTTAAAAGATCGACCTATGGGCCTACTAAGCGTAGGGTGAAAAGGAAAGGTTGGTAGGGTGAAAAGAAAAGGTTGGTGGGGGCAAAGGCACGATGCAAAATAATTATTTTTATAAAAAAATCTGTAAAAAGTCTTAAACTTGGGATCTTTCCGAGAGCCCATGCTTTAATAAAAAAACACACGCGTACACCTAATATTGTATGTACTATTTGGTATTATCTTATTCGATCCCAACTATGTCTGGGTCAAGAACGCGCGCTTATGAACCGAGACTTCGAGTGCATATATAGCTAATTATTCTTACCACCGCATCCCTTAAATTTAGTTAATTATTCTTTTCCTGCATTAAACTTTCATGCATACGAGGTATTCATTAGTTTAATTGATAAAAACTTAATATTTATCGTATGATCCTGAGTTTATTTTTTTTTTCATCGTTTGCTTTTACGAAAAAGAAAAAAAACCTTATGTAGCTTTTTTTTTTTTTTTTTTGCCTAATCTCACTGGTTCACAGAACCGTGGACGCAAGCGTTGACTGCGTCAGCGTTTTGGTAACAGTGCAGAAAACCATTTCTCTTGGCAACGCCAACGCATCACAACACTCTTCCACCAATCATCCATTGCCACGTCCACCAACCACAGCACTGAGATCTTAATTCCATGCAAATCTTTTGGTTGGATTCTCTGTCTTTCTTTCTCTCTTTACATGCCTTCCTTTAGTCACCATTCCCATGTCTCGTGGTGCTGTGAATGCGAACAGACGCAGACGCAGTGGCTCCTCCTGTAATACAAGTCATGCAACAAGGCCATTTCCATGCTCCTTCCCCTATATAACGCCTATTCCATTCCTTCCCATCCATCTCCGTTGCGTTAGAGCAATCTGTCTTCCTCCGTATATAGAAAGCAAGACAACAGCTCCACCTCCTCCTCTCTCCTCTAATCTTCTAACAGCGACACAGTAGGTAGGGAGAGAGAGAGGAAGATATGGGAGGAGGATACGGAGAGGGGGAGGCGGAGGGGCGGCGCTTCGCGGTGCTCCTGTGCGCCGAGGATTCGGAGTACGTGAAGAAGGTGCATGGGGGCTACTTCAAGGTGTTCGTGAGCCTGCTGGGGGAGGAAGGCGAGACATGGCACGTGTACCGCGCGGCGCGCGGCGAGCTGCCCCCTGCGGAGGACGTCGACGCCTACGACGGCTTCGTGATCTCCGGTAGCTGCAGTGACGCCCACGGCGACGACCAGTGGATACGCGACCTCCTCTCCCTGCTCGAGGCGTTGGTCTCCAAGAAGAAGAAGCTCCTGGGCGTCTGTTTCGGTCACCAGGTACTTCTCATTGACGACTCCCGTTGTAGAATGCTAGTCCAAAGGCACGGATTTGGTGCCCACCGGGTGTTCGACCCGTTTTCACGAGGGATGCCTGAGATGTGAGACAATTAGGGGAATTGAGGCCATTTTGGTCATTCCACAGTTTGAATCTGATGATTCTGAGCTTCCAAGGCATCATCTTGGAAGAGAATTAGAACTAATCATCTTCTAATTTTGTCGGTCATCGTCATCATCATCATCAATGGTTTAATTGTGCAGTTCATATGTTTGATGGTTTAGGTGGCTTCCATTGATGAGTAATTATGTACTGTTACGGTCCCTATGGCTCTACATCACCTTCTTTTTCTACCACTCTAAACTAGCATTTGGGAATGTGGCTAAACTTTGAATCCTAATGATAGGAGATACAAATTCACACTTCCCTTCTCGTTTGATTGATATTGGCAAAAAAAATCAAAGATTAATATCATTTGAGATATGCGAAAAGAAACCGTGATGTAGCAACATCAAGAACCAAGTCGAAAGCCTGATGGCCAAGTTATCTTTGTCCTTTGGAATTAATTTAGTATTTGATCAGGTCAAGTCAGAGACCTTCTTTCTTCTCTTTTCTTTCTTTGTTCTTTGAGATAAAAGTCAGAGGTACAATGAGAAACACTTGGCTGAAGTCTCTTTAAAAGAAATGTTTTGACCAATGTAAGGTGACAATTGTAGGCATAAATTAATTAATTGGCTAAAGAAAGCCCTCATTTGCATTGACTTAAGAACATATACAAAAGGTAGACATGAACTATACAAATAATTCGAAGTTCACTGGCTTCACTTTTCAAAGATTTATGGAGCCTGACCTGGTGAAAATTGTTCATTAAATGAAGCATGATTCCTTGTCTTAGCAAGTTCCAAACTTGTAGCACGAATAATTTTAGTTATCAGATTGGGAACAATTTATGGTGAAGCATTTCTCCTCCAACAGAAAGGAAAAAATGGAAAATTGATGGTCTAGCATAAGAAATATGCACATCCATGAGCATATGAGAAGACTATAAAGATCCTATCAAATCTTTACCATGAGACAAACAACTAGGTGGTTGTTATTCTCTAACTAAAGCTAAAGGATTAGACATGAAAAAAAGGAACATGATTCATATGAACAAATAAAAAAACTTGAGTTATAATTTGCTCTTTTCGTTTCGACATGGTTGACAAGACTGCTCATTTTGATGCTGGTGGTAAGCATGCCTTTTTGTTTTACACTGCTCATTAAGTTTTGTTGAGAAGCTGAAAATGATGCAGCTATAAGACTTTTGCTGATTCTGACATATTTGTTTCACAATCTACTTCAGCATCACTGAAACTTAATGCTTCAGAATCATCTATATCTGCTTGCAGATTTTGAGTCGGGCATTGGGCGGCAAGACTGGCAGAGCCAAAAGAGGGTGGGATATAGGAGTGACCTGCATCCACCCCTCTCATTCCACCATCAAGCAGTTCTCGTCTCTCCACATCCCCTCTCATCTTCCTATCATCGAGTGTCATCGCGACGAGGTTCGTTATTGATATGTGGTTTCTTGTTCAGTTGTTCTTAAACCTTTTTCATGTCCCCTAACTTGTAATGCATTCAGTCATGGTTCATTTGTTCAGTAAGATTATGACCAGTTTTAGCTGCAGGTGTGGGAGCTGCCTCCTAATGCAGAGGTAATGGCTCAGTCAGAGAAGACTGGCATTGAGATATTTAGGTATGGCAACCATGTAATGGGAATCCAAGGCCACCCAGAGTACACAAAGGACATCCTCATGCACCTCATCGATAGGCTCCTCCAACTTAATCTGATTCAGGTGAGATGCTACCACTCAATACTCTGGAAGTAGGCAATTTGATATGTACTGTACAGATCATAATTCAGGATTGATACTTAGGACAGCAAGAAGAGAGAAAAAACTCAAGTTGTAGCACAACACATTAAATGAACAATTGTGATTCCTTATTTTACTTGATGTTATGCAAACCTTGATGATACAACTTTAAAGCCAGAGCACTTGAAAGATTAAGCAGTAAGATTAACATCATATTTGATATCTTTTCCTTTTGTCACAATCAACATGCATTAACTAGCTGTAGAAGCACGCGCACACGCACACACACACCTACAGATCCAGTTTTTATATGAGAGTGCAATGCAAAACTATTTTCTCTTTGAATCACTTGTCACAATCTGAGACTATCTTCTCTTTCTCTGTTAATTTCTTAAGTATAAATAGTACTCTAAAAACAGAGTTTCCACAATTTTTGATACTGTTATTTATGATATTATTGTCCTCCTATGATAGACTATTCATACTAAAAATGATAATAGGAGACTACACACACCACATGCACACACGCACACACACACATACGCACACACACACATGCGTACAAATCCAGTTTGCAAAACTATTTTCTCTTTGAATCTCTTGTCTCAATCTGAGACTATCTTTCTGTTTCTCTGTTAATTTCTCAAGTATAAATAGTACTCTTAAAACAGAGTTTGTGCAATTTTTGATACTGTTATTTATGATCTTGTTGTTCTCCTATGATAGATTATTCATACTAAAAATGATAATAGGAGACTACATTGAAAATGTCAATTTAAAGAAGTTCTTTTACATTTTCCTGAATTCAAATTAATTCTTATAGATGGTCAGCATGTAACTTTTGATGACTGCATTCATCAAAAGTTCTGCTGATTTGATGCATGAAACCCCCATAAATTGCTCCTGGCTAACTTTTCATAAATGACATTTGTAAGCCTTCTTATGTTAAAGGCTTTGCCATGATGATCTTGGAACATGCAATGTAACCAGACTTGGTTTCCTGCAGAACTGTCATGCTGAAGCAGCAAAAGCAAGCGTAGAGGCAGGAGAACCAAACAGAGAGGCATGGAAAAAATTATGCAAGGCCTTTCTCAAGAGCCAACTCTGATTGATACTACCCACAAAACCTTCCTATCTCAAATTGGAACCAGAATAAGTTATCAATTATCTCATCTTACAACTCCAGGATTTGTACATAGATCATTGTGTAATTGGTTTGCCTTGTGTAACAGTGCCAGATTTTATGGAATGCTATCAGCTGATGACTTACCTCAGAAAAATTACTTCTTTTTCAGATGATGTCTATGTCTAATTTCTTTCAATTGTAGAGAATATCTTAGCACTGGGAGCATCACCCCAAGAACACAAAGCATCATTCTAAGTATCCAAATGGCAAACTAAGCAAGGATCATCAGTCAAGAACATGCATGTAGTGAGAACAGGTCTTGATGAAAATATTAAAAGTTCTCTACTTCTTGTAAAGTAGATACAAGCAGTATATGTTCAACTATATCATGTTGTATCAACTATACAAACAATCCTTTCTCTAAAAAAAAAAAAACTCTACAAGCAATCCTATCATTTTTCTGTCAGATGATAAGAATTTTATTTGTCAGTGGAATATAAACTAGGCAAAAGACTCTTTTACATTAAATGTCAAAGACACATTTTACAGATGAAAAGATCGATTTTTTAAAATGTATTGACATCTCATTTGTTACTTTGTGATGTTCCAGTCAACTTCTGCTACAAAATTGAGATGGTATACTTGCTTTCATGTGGTCTCTCAATAACAGTAATTCATTAAGCTGCTTTAATTGCCTGCTACATGCTTTATGATTTTTCCAAGATGTGTAAATCATATATACATTTTATTGCAAACTCCTCAAGCAACAAGAATTTTTTTTATTTATGCATAGTAAATTATTTCTAAATCTTTATCCTTTATTTATGCATAGTGAATTTTTTTTATTTATGCATAGTAATTTTCTTTGTGTCGATTTTCACCCTTACGAGGTTCACATATTTAAAATGTTAATGTTTGACGTCAAATTTAAACATGTTTACGGAAATGATTCATAGTTGAATAAAGAATTTCTACCACATACTGTTTTAGGGGTCATTTGTGCTTATTATTAAATAATTATAACATTTTTGCAAGCCAAACACAAAGACCATTATTTCACGAAGCCAAACACAACTACCCATATACGAATATAAGGTTGTATGACCATACGCAAACTGGAAATAGCCACCGGAATAACTACACTAGCTTACTGCTATTTTCCAATTTTTTATTCCAAACACAGCAGACTGCAAAGTGCAAGGAATCTCGAAGGATCTGACATGACAAATTCCAGGAAAAATCAGTTTCAATTTTTTCAAATGAGAATTAGACAATTTAAGATTGTCATTCGAGCATTCCAACAAATTTAACCACAACATAGTGATTAAGTCTAACTAGGTCTATTAGAAGTGCAATTGTGCTTAAAGACCATCACGACTGTAGCAAGAGAAAAGACTGGCAGTGAGGCGACAAAATAAAATGTTGTTGATACACCTCTCACATCCGAGCAGCAATAAACATCTTCAGGCAAAGTTATAGGCGATTCCCTCAGGCTCGATATATTATTACTTAAAAAGACCAAACTATGATCGTGATGATAAACGATTAAGAACCTCAACGGCATTTGTTCATCTCATTAGAGTTAATTATATATTATTTTTTATTATTTCGATCAGTATATTTTTAAAAATTATATTAAGATTTTTATTCTTATAAAAGTGAAACATTTAATCTAATTTCTACTCATACTATCGGTTTTACTTACGAAAAATCAATGATAAATTGAAGTGAAATAGAGTTAAAATATATTCAATGATAAACCTTATGATATTTTTGTTAACAAAATCGATAACTTAAGGAGAAACAAGATTAAATATTTTATTTTTTAAAATTTTTATATAATTTTTAAAAATATAAAAGGGAAAAAGTAAAAGATCAGGATGAACGAATAGCATCAAGATAAGCTAATTGCAACAGCTAAAATATTGAGCTAAATCAGATACAGCTCAACTAATATGGTGAATCAGATTACAAGTACTTCATATCACAGTTCACAAATGACAAGATTTTTCTTCATCATGACAAACTAGCTTTCACAAATTTCAAAACACAAACGTAAGTTGAAACAGCCGAAGATATTAAATTTCTCATTTGGAAACAGTTCCATTAAAATCTAGTAATTAACAATTGAACATTTCAAGAACCTTTTCTCCGTCTTCTCATTTTTATGCCCTAGACATGACAAGATTTGTCTTCATTGCAACAAACTAGCTTTCACAAATTTCAAAAATCAAATGCAAGTTGAAACAGTTGAAGATATTAAATTTCTCATTTGGAAACCATTCCATCAAAATCTAGTAATTCACAAGTGAACATTTCAAGAACCTTTTGCCAGACTTTTGTGTCCTACAACTGTGTACCATAAAAGATGGAGCGAATGAGTTTAGGAAACTCTCATCTAGAGATATGAGATACCATCAATGAGATTGGTCTGAATTGGTGCTGAAAAGCACAAATTCGTGTAGAGTAACATTTTTAAACAAATCAAGCCAATTTAAACAAACAAGAACATAAAACTCCTATAAATGCAATCACATCATAGTCGTTTAGTGTCAAGGCAATGATTTTATTCCGGCATCAGATATACAATAACGTTCCATATTGGAACTGAATGAAACAAATTAATGCAAACGATATGTAATAATGCAAGATCACATGTTGCTAAGTTGCATATGGATAATACCAACATAATATGGCCGATATATCCGATGGTTATTTATCCAGAACCTCTCTCAGCCAATAAAAAGGAAGAAAGAGCAAGTATTACATAGCTGAGGAGGATTCCTCACTGGAGCGGGGCGTCGAGCAGCAAGAGGGGATAAACGACCCATAGGTATTATTCAAAAAATTAGCTTCCGGAAAATATATATTTTGCTAAATATTAAAATCCATGATCATATGCTTAAGATCATTTCCAAATGACCATAAATCTAAACAAATTGGCAGCGTGCATCCAGCTAGTCCATGATTTTTACCCTAAGAAGCATAGACATGATAAGAGGAATACCTCGATCATATCCATCTAAGACATCTAAGACATGATGGGAATATAGGAGCCATTCAATTTGGTGATTGAGGAAGTTAGTTTCCAATTTTGCTCATAAAAATCAAGGTAGGAATATCTTAATGAAAAAACATATACAAAAAGTTTATATTGACTATATGAGAATGTTGATGTGTGGACTTATTAGAAAAAATAATAAAAAAATATTTTTATTTATGAATAATTAGATATCGTTTTGATGAGGGATAAACCTATTTATGAATAACTTTTATTTACTAACAACTAAGAAAGATATTATGGATGTGATACTCAGAAAAAGAGAAATAATTAATATTAATGGTGAAAAGAAAGATAAGGCAAGACTTGAAAAGAATTTAATAGAAACTATAAATAAAAATCTAAGTTCTTTAAACTTAACTATATATATATATTTATATATTATAATATTAATAAAAGATTAATATACCCAACCTCAAATAATTATGACATATGACTTTGTTATGGTTGTTGTTGTTATTATAATATCTCAGTGTCATTAGAATCTAATATGTGATCGAAAAATAAAAACTATTGGAGTATGCAAAGCTGTACAGTTTTCTCAAGATTTATAATTAGCTTGTCATCTATATAAAATTTCACTTGTCAATTCTAAGGAGAATGGAGAAATGTATTTATATTTTTGAGGATAGGAATAGTGTACTTGTCTCTACAAATTGATATGAAATGTGTGTCCCTTCAAATATTAAAATTATTATTAATATCTATCCAAGAAATTTCGATTAACAAATATTAACCATGGTTACTATAGTTCATTTGAATTCTAAACAAAAATTAAAACATAAGAATCCAACAATCATTTTGAAACTTATAATTTTTTTTTTGGGGCAAACATAGGTGGTGGTGGTGAAGATAGGATTCAAGCAACATTTAGTAGTTTGTATGGAGTCTAAATATTATTTAAAAAATTAAAAAAATTATAAAAATTATTATGGGATTACTTATCCACCTTCATTTAGTTACCTAGTTTCTTCCATTGTTATGTGAATCTTTGCCTAATTTGTAAAGGGAGAGAAGAATCCTTTAACCGTATTTTTTTTCTCCTACCACTTCCCAAGAGGATTTTGGGATTTGATGCAATTAAAGCTAAACATTTCCTTTAACTACAATCATCTTGTGAAGTGAATTTTAGGATTTGATGCATGAATAGCAAAATAATGCATAGCTAAAAGAAATCATGTAAATAATAAATTCTCTAAGTCAATTGTATCCAACATTGGTAGTGCTATTTGGATTCTATGAAAGAATATAAATAATTTCAAATTTAACAATCATTACTCGAAATCCTATTCCATTGGTTAAAGATTTTGGTCATGCTCAAAGATAGCAATAGAACCCCCTATGTTGAGATTTTGCAAGTTCTCTCAAACTCATTCGGCCTTTCCATGGCCTGAGAGCCATTGACTCTTTCTCTGGTAGATATCAGCATTTGTTTCAAGAATTCTATGGATACTACCCTCTTCGTTGGATAAAACACTGGCCCTACCTCTAACCCCTCTACATGTTGAAGGTTAGGCAATATGGAATGGCCTACAAGAACCGAAGTAGTAAGAGAATTGTAATTTTTTGATCAAATCTGATGCACTCAAGATGATTCATATATTTAACCATAAGAAGCCAACACCTTAGTTCTTACATAATATCTGCAATGATATTTTCATGCTAGCTTTCGATCTAAATATAAAAGAATGGATACATATCAATCGACAGTGTAACCTTTATGCTCGTACTCCTGTTAACGTTTCAAGAGCTTTTTTATCCCACATCGCTTAGAGAGTAATGATATAATCAGCGGGGACAATGACCATCCTGATTAATAACTATTTTTTTATTTTGAAAAATAAGATTCAATAGCCCCTTTGATATTTAAAATAGTGTGGGATTCCAATGATTTATAAATAACAAGATAGTATTTTCTTAAATAAGGTTTAGAGATTAAGATTCTCCTATATTTTCTTAAATAGGGGATCCATAACAAAGCCCCTCTGATGCCACTTGAGGAGCCTTTATAGTGTTAGGGGTGCTGGTTACAAGTGCCCTGCAAGTCAATCACGTGAGTGATACCACATGTGATATGCTACACAATTTTTTTTCCTATTATTATTATGATATTTTTTTCACTTTATATTATATGATAAATATATATTGTTATGTTCTTGGATCTATACAATGAGAATTGGATCGTGATGAGAACATGATAGTAAAACTAATTCATCTATAAATACAAATCGCTAAATGTTTTCGGTCATAGGTTACTCGAGAGGGACATCGAGATAATCAGACAGACCGATGTGCTATATACCCATTCATATGATGGAGATAACTAGTCTTATAGTTACATGTGTGGAGATATAAGGGATATAGTATAGGTGCTTAGTGAAAAATTAGTTCACTAAATGATCCGCTTACGAAATGCCGGATATTTGATGATATCTCAACGTTAGACAAGGATTCCGTAGTCCTAGTTATATGTCTAGTCCCTAGACTTGAGACACCAAGGATGTCTTGTTTGAATACTCAATTCTTTGATACTGAACTTATAGGTCTGAAACTTCTAGATCTCGTATAATCGGTCATCGAGAGTGATAACCAATCTTACGAAGGTAATTGAGTGTCAATAGAGGATCATCCATTCTTAGTATTATGAGAGGAATATCTTGTATACTCTCACTCAGGCAAATCTCTAGCCAGGGTCAATCGGATCGTGATGAATCGATAAGTGTGATAATCAGATTGAGAGAGGAGTTCTCCGGGAGAATCCGATTAGAGTGAGACTCGGATAGATATCGCATGGGTTTGATAGCACCATACCCGATATACGATCTTTGGGATATTAGATGGATAAGGGACCATAGATACATGGTAATTGAGAGTAGATATATCTAATGGATTAGATCTTCTTGTATCGACTAGGGACTATGGCGTAGTGGCCTAGTACGTCCATAGTCGATGAGTTAAGTAAATTATTATGAAAATAATAATTCATTGAGTCAAAATGAGTTCTAATAGGTACAACTAACGACCAGCTCAATATTGGGCCTAGAGGGTCACAAACATATGGTGGACAATATGACAAGTAAAGGATTGGTTATGAGATATCCAATAAGCCTATGTTTTATTGGATCCATTGGGTGAGACCCAATATAGCTTAGAGTGGTTATTGGATATGGATCTAATATCTATTAAGCCAGGATAATTAGATAGAGATCCATTACCAATTAAGGTAGGATCCATTAGGGTAAGTAAAGAGAGCTCTATATATATATGACTTGGGGCTTAAAGGATCATAAGCTAGACCCCTGTTTTCACTTTTCGCCACCTCCTTCATCTCCTCATTGCCACTTCCTCTAGCCAACTATCCCTTCTCTAGTGTGAGAGGATAGCAAGAGGGACCGATCCCTCCTTGGTTGCTGTAATGCAGTGGTGTGTGAATGCAAGGAAGGAACGTGCTACGTGAGGAGGTGCGTCATCGCCGCATCCGTTGTGTGGATCACCGCTAGAGAGGAGTTTCCGAGAGCTCCTTAATCAATGAACTGAGATTTACATATTAGGGGATATACGATCTCCCCTAGGTGAGAACATCTCAACCAGTTCATGCAGTTACATGGTTTTGTGGCTTTGAGTTTTTCGCTCCCAATCTTCGCACGACGATTATATAAGATTATTTTGAGAAACTAGTTTTTTGTTTTTATTTTCTACTGTACATGTGATATTCTCTGTGGTTTTTCAACAGTGGTATTAGAGTCAAGTTGCTCGTGCTAAGATCAATTATTTTCTGTATCTTATGTTGAATCGCGTAGAATCGATTTTTGTGTAAAGTAGTTGTGTTTGATACCGATCGCATATTTGAACAGCATCTATTTTGGCACTTAAAAGGTTCTGTTGGCCACTAGTTTGTTGTCAAAATAGTTGACAGAAAACTGGGAAAAAGGGCAGTAATTGTTGCAACCCTGTAGCATTGGCCAAAGGCTGCTTACAGCCTTAGCCAAGAGCAGTACTTATTGCTCTTGGCTTGGCCAAAGATTACATGGCTGAGAGCAGCCTTGCTGCCCTCGACCAGGTTGCAGCCAGCTCTGGCGGCCAGGGTTTCCTGGCCACAAGGGGGACCCTGGCAGCCAAGGTATCTTAGCCGCCCATGGAACCCATGCAGCCAAGGTTTCTTGGTCACTTAGGGCATTCTACAGTATGGATACTACAGAGTTTTTCAAATTGAATTAAGAGTTAATTCATGTATTAATTAAATATTTTAATTAATTATTACCTAGTTAGTCCTATATATGCATACACATGTGATGTATGATATGGATAAATGATCATGGGCCATGTGTGATGATGTGTATGTGTGTATGCTATTATTATTATTGAGGTATATGAGCCTCCCTCTCTCTCTTTTTCATTATATCTGGCATATAATTCTATCTCCCTTAGTGTTATACCTACTCTTGATAAGATCAAGGTTTTTTATTTATGCGATATATACATTTTTGAGTTACGTGCCTGTAATTAAGTTGTAATTGCACAAGATAACGTGGCGGGAGCATGTAGGTGCCAACGAAACCCACAAGGATGAAATGGATGTTCGTTGGGTATAGAGATGCATAGAGGTGTCGGGGGACCAATGAGATGAGATGGATGATCACCGGGCATGAATATATGTCGAAACACACATAGATCTTTATGTACGTGATTATACCTTTTAGCTCAAGCCTGATCACACTAGATTCTAGTCCATGATCATCTGGTGTGGATGTGTGTTTATGTATGTGATATATATCTCTACACCTACTAGTTAATATATATATTTGGATATGATATAGATATATATTAAATATATATATGTGATGCATTATATTTAACTATAAGACTATATTAAATTGAAAACCCCTCCAATAATAATATTAAGTTAGTAAACGTAAGACAATTAGATTGACCCACGTGACCTTTCATCATTATAGTTGGAAATCATTTTTTGATATGGGTTGAGTTGGTCGAATCCCTCGAGACTCACTTATTTTGGGATTTAAGATCATGCATATGATATAGAGATGTTACCGGTGACCTAAGGATATTGTATGCTTGATCGAGTCCCTCAAGGGCATATCATCAAATCAGACTCATCTTGTAATGATACTGCTGACTTAACCGAACATTATGATTAGTCGAGTTCCTTAAAACTATGATGGTTTGGAGGCCAAACATGATGGAAATCATAAGGAGTTGTGATTGATAAGAGTTGCATACCTTTTGGGCTTAGTGAGATTGGTCGAGTCCCTCAAGGTCATGCTAAGACGCCAATTGGATCTTGATCCCTACTAGAAATCTATTAAAGATTTTCGATACACATGCTAGAGAGTGTCATGTGTTTCATGAGAAAATAGGAGTAAATTAAGATAAAAGTCCATCTCTTAATTATTTTTTCATAAAATCCAAAATTTGTATGTTATTTATTTTTTTTGCATCTTTACTTTTTAAAAATATGTCGCTTGCAAATCCCTTAAGTGATATACTAAATGTTAACCGTCTCATTGGTCTAAACTATACCGATTAGCTCAGCAACCTGAGAATTATTCTCACAATGGAGAAAATCACGTGTCCTTAGCATAGTTGTGCCTATGCATGAGGAAGGGGCAAGTGAGGATGAGATCGCTCACTATATGAAGTATATAGATGATTTCACTCTTGCTCAGTGTTACATGTTGGGCTCTATGACTCCCAAGTTACAGAGGCAATATAAAAAGATGGATGCTAAATCCATCCTCATTCATCTTCATAAATTATTTGAGGAACAGGAAAGAACTCAGTGATATGAGATATCCAAGAGTCTCTTTTGTGCAAAAATGACTTGGGGGATATCGATTCATAATCATATCCTTAAGATGATTGAGTGGATAGAGAAGCTCATGGGTCTAGGAATGGTCCTAGAGGATAATCTGTATGAATCTTATACTTCAGTCCCTCATAGATTTTTTTTCACAGTTCATAATGAATTTTAACATGAACAAGCTTGAGGTGACTCTCCCTAAGCTCCTTAATACGTTGAGGGAGGCTAAGAGCACCATCAAGAAAGAGAAGTCAGTTTGTTAGTGAGACGAAAAAGAAAAGTAAGATAAATCTCTTAAGAAGGGCAAGGGCAAAGGTAGGCCGGGAAAGACAAAGGTCGCCAAAAAAGACTCGGCAAAGGACAAAAGACAATGCTTCCACTACATCAAAGACAGGCACTAGAAGAGAAACTACAAAGAGTACCTTGTAGAAAAGGTGAAACAAAAGCCTAGAGAAGCTTTAGGTATATTCATAATTGATTTCCATATGTTAGAAAGTTATGATAAAGCATGGGTATTGGATACCGATAGTGCATCTTATATTTGCAATGCATTGTAGGTCCTGGCAAAGCTTAGGAGATTAGTGAGAGGCTAGGTGAACCATAGGATGGGGAATGGCGTAAAGGTTGCTATTATTGTCGTTACTGAGGTTACCCTACAATTGCTTGATAGAGCTATTCTTGCATTAAATGCATGCTATTTCATTCTTCCAATCATCAAAAATATTATTTTCATTTCTTGCTTGACAAATAGTAGATACAAATTAGTTTTTCAGAATAATAGTTGTTCACTGATTTTAGATGATGAGATTATCAGTAGAGGAATATTAAATAATGGTTTATTTATGTTGGATGTTGCTCCACATGTCATGAATATTGGTGCATCTAAGAGAAAATGAGATGAGGTGAATGATGTATACTTATGACATTATAGGCTAGGTCATATCCACGAGGGAAGAATTCAAATGTTATTGAAGGATAAATATTTAGATCCATTCGATTATCAATCATATGCAACCTGCAAGTCTTGCCTTCAAAGGAAATTGACTAACTCTCCATTTAATAGAACTGGAGAGAGAGTCATTGAGTTACTAAGACTTGTACATACTAATGCATGTGGTCTTATGTTGACTCAGGACATAGGTGGTTATTTATACTTTATTATATTCATTGATGATTTCTTTAGGTACGGACATATGTACTTAATGAAGTACAAGTCCGAGTCTTTGAGAAATTTAGAGAATACAAGAATGAGGTAGAAAATCAAACTGAAAAGAGTATCAAGACTCTTCGATCAGATTAAAGACTGAGATCCTATCCCAACAAATCCCTCTTTATACACCTCAACTTAATGGTGTATCGGAAACTTAATGAAGTACAAGTCCGAGTCTTTGAGAAATTTAGAGAATACAAGAATGAGGTAGAAAATCAAACTGAAAAGAGTATCAAGACTCTTCGATCAGATTAAAGACTGAGATCCTATCCCAACAAATCCCTCTTCATAAATCACTTTAACTTATGATCAAGCAAGATGTAGTTAAAGCAAATATATAGAGGTAGTTTGCAGTTAAGATAGACAACAGAATGTAATAGCAAACTGGAATACGATGTTCGTACGATAAAAGTGATTTCGGTATGAAAGCCGATTCGTAAACCACTTTAACTTGAGATGAAGCGAGATGTAATTAAAGCAAAGATATAAAGACAGTTTACAGTTATGATGGAAATCAGAATGTAAGTGTAAACTGAAATATGATGTTCATATGATAAAACCGATTTTCATCTTAACGCCGATTCGGAAAATACGTAACTATGAAATACGTTCGTAAATGAGCAGAAGGCAGTAAGCTATTGAGGAGGTTTGTAGTAAAGATAAGATGCTTAAAGTAAATACAAACTGAGATTTAGAGTGGTTCGGTCAATCTTGACCTACGTC
>LVTN01001347.1:56546-68501 GCA_001649415.1 Musa itinerans
GAGTTCCGACGAGCTTCTTTGGCAAGCTCCTGAACTTCTCGGATTTGTTCCCACAGAACCTCCGATGACCGTCCGGACTTCCGTTGAACTCTCGAACTCCTAACGTGGTCATAGTCTTGACTTTGGCGCAACTCCTGCTGCATGTCTTACTTTCATTGTAGTTAATCCTGCACACTTATCTCAACATATGGATTAGATAACAAATGACAATTGACTTCATTATCAAAATCCGAGATTCAACAATGGTGTGGTTTATGATGAGTTTCGTCGACCTACTCATCTTTTTCTAGAGGTACGCCCTAGAGTCCGTAACTTTCTTTCTGAACAAAGTTGCATCTAAAGCGGTAGTGTCTATACCATATAAGATATGGAAAGAGAAGAAGTTCGATCTTAAGGTTGTTAAGATTTGAGGCTACCTTGCCCATGTTAGGAGACATAATCCCGACAAGTTGAAATCAAGGATGGAATAGTGCAAGTTCGTGAGATACCCCAAAAAAACTTGTAGGTATTATTTTTATAACCCAAAGGACCAAAAAGTCTTTGTTGCCAAGAGGGCAGTGTTCCTTGAGAAGAAACACATTCTTGGTAGAAATAGTGAGAACGTGATAGAGTTGAGCGAGGTTGGAGAACCTAACTCAAGCACCATGCCATAGGATGAGTCTGTTCAGGTACCTAGCACATAAGTTCTGACTTTTTGAAATCTGATAGAGTGTCTAACTCTCCTAAGAGATATATGGGACTTATCAAGGGTGGTGATATTGAGGATATTGATCCTCAAACCTACGATGAGGCTATTACGAGCATAGACTCTAAAAAGTGGCAAGAGGCCATGAGTTCCAAGATGGATTCCATATATTCCAACAAGGTTTGGAACATAGTTTATGCACTTGAGGATATTGTACCTATTGGTTAGAAGTGGATCTTCATGAAGAAGATCGGAGTAGATGTAAAGGTAGAGACCTATAAGGCAAGGCTGGTGGCTAAAGGATATCGTCAAAGGCAAAGCGTTAACTATGATGAAACCTTCTTGCCTATAACCATGCTGAAGTTCATCCGAATTCTGTTGGTCATTGCAGTACACTATGATTATGAGATATGACAAATGGATATGAAAATAACGTTTCTCAATGGCAACCTTGAGGAGGAGGTGTATATGATATAACCTAAGAGATTCGTATCCAAGGAAAGCTCAAATAAAGTGTGCGGATTGCTTTAGTCCACCTATGGACTAAATCAATCTTCCTGAAGTTAGAACATAAGATTTAATGAGGCGATCAAATATTATGACTTTGTTAAGAATGAAGATGAGTCTTGTGTTAGGAATGAGTCGGCATTAAGAGAAGGGGGTGAATTAGTGTAGCAGATAAAAACGTTGGTTTGAAAATCTTTCGTTCAATTAAAAGCGATCTTGAAAAGATGTTAACTTGAAACATGTTCGTAAGAGTGTACAACTAAAGTAATGAGGAAGTACGACAATTTGTAATTAAATTAAAGAGCAAAATAGAAATGCAAACCTAGTTTATAGTGGTTCGGTCGTCGTGACCTACATCCACTCCCGATTCCTCCTCCGTTGAGGCCACTGTTAGGAACGAGTCGGCACTAAGAGGGGGGGTGAATTAGTGCAGCGGTAAAAATGTTAGTTTCGAAAAATCTCTTTCATACGATTAAAACTGATATCGGAAAGATACTTAAAATTGAAAACGTATGCAAGCGTAGATGTAGTAAAAGCACAGTAAGGAGGAGAGGCAGTTTGCTATAAAAGTAAATTGCTCAAAGTAAATACAAACCGAGTTTATAATGGTTCGGTCATCGTGACGTACATCCACTCCTGATTCCTCCTCCGTTGAGGCCACCGGCATCCACTATCGGTCTTCCTTCAATAGGCGAAGACCAACCACCTTTTACATCTCTTTCTTCTTTTACCGGGTTTAAGAGATAACCCTTACACCCCCACTTACTCCTCTCTCAAACTATTCTAACACTTAGAAGAAGGAGAGGAGTTCACACAAGATTATAACAGTGTTTCTTTCTTTTTCACTCTTAATTCTTGTGTAAGTTAACAAGGGAAGAGAGAGGTATTTATAGGCTTCAAGTTGGTTTAAACTTGGAGCCTAAAAATATCTCATCCCGGGTATGGGCGATACCACCGCCAATGTTAGTTTGACACTGACATGGACACTTGGCAGTACCACCGCCTGACACCTTGCACTGGGCACCGCCTGACAGCCTCTCGGAGATTGTGTCTGGGTGGTACCACCGCCTGACATAGTCTCGGAGATTGTGCCATGACGGTGCCACCTATTGGGTTACTGTTTGGGCCTTTCACTTGGCCCAACATAGTCCATACATGGGCCCAACTAGCCCATAATTGGGTTGGCCCAATTCCAATCCTAATTATGTGCTAACTATGAAATCTAAGATATTAACTAAGCTAAACAAGTCCGTAAGTCTAGATTTCTTCCGGCGAGCTTCCGGCGAACTTCCGACGATCTCTCGGCAATATTCCAGCGGACTCCCGGCAAGCTCCTAGACTTCATGACGATCTTCTTGGCGAGTTTTGATGAGCTTCTTTGGCAAGCTCCTAGACTTCTCGGTCTATTCCGACAAAACTTCCGACGAACATCTGGACTTCCAACGAACTCTCAAACTCCCAATGAAATCTCGTTCTTGACTCCAGGACTTCATTTTGCTTTATGCTTTGATTACTATCATAGTTAATCCTGCACACTTAAAACCTACTTCGATCTAAATAATTATTACAAAGCTTAAATCGAAGTTGTTTGGCATGTCATTGGTTCATCGATGCCTCGTCCGATTCTTCAGCTCATCGTCCTCTCTTGCGGCCTATTGGTTAATCAGCTAGTTGACCTCCGCAACTCCGATTTCCTTGGTGTAATATCCGCTCTTCTTGGCCCGATGCTCGAACTCATGGGCCGAAACCTTTTGTCGATACGTCGACTAATCCTTCGGCGCGACGTCCAATCTTCTGACATGTTTTTCTCTGGCCCAACATGTTTCTTCTTGCTTTAATTGTCTCTCCCTGATTGAAGCTTCTTACGCCACTCAAAATGCAAATCAAATCATAAATACTTATCAATTGGTTTCATTATCAAAATCCGAGATTCAACAGCCACCGGCATCCACTATCGGTCTTCCTTCAATGGGTGAAGACCAACTATCCTTTGACAATACTTTCTCCTTTTCACGGATTTAGGAGATAACCTTTACAAGTCACTCTTTTACAAGTATTCCCTCACATATCTCCTTCAGGACTAACTCTAAGCACTAGGAGGAGGGAACTCAAGGTTTTGGCAAAGTTTACTCAATTTTTTCCTCTAGAATTCTTGTTCCTTTCTTGCTGCCCAAGTGGGGTTTTTATAGGCCCCAAATGGTTTAAAAAAAGGAGCCAAAAATTCAAACTTTTGGGTCTTCTAGGTACGAGCGGTATCACCGCCTACACTAGGTGGTACCATCGCCTGTAGCTTGACATTAGGTAGTACCATCGCTTGATATAGTCTCGGAGACTATGCCACGATGGTGCCACCTATTGGGTCACTGTTTGGGCCTTGCACTTGGCCTAACACAACCCAAACTTGGGTCAAATTGACCCCTAATTGAGTTGGCCCAATTCCAACCCAATTATGTGCTAACTATGAATTTTAAGATATTTATTAAGCTAAATAAGTATGTAAGTCTAGGTTTCTTCTAGCGAGCTTCCGGCGATCTTCCGACGAACTTCCGACGATCTCTTGGTAATGTTTCAGTGGACTCCTGGCAAGCTCCTGGACTTCACGACGATCTTCTTGGTGAGTTCCGAAGTGGACTCCTGGTAAGCTCCTGGACTTCTCGGTCTATTCTAGCAGAACTTCCGACGAACATCCGGACTTCCGATGAACTCTTGAACTCCCAACGAAATCTCATTCTTGACTCTGGGACTTTATTTTGTTTTATGCCTTGATCACTATCATAGTTAATCCTACACACTTAAAACCTACTTCGATCTAAATAATTATTACAAAGCTTAAATCAAAGTTATTTGGCATGTCATTGGTTCATTGATGCCTCATCCAATTCTTCAGCATATCGTCCTCTCTTGCGGCCTATTGCCCAATCAGCCAGTTGACTTCCGTAACTCCGATTTCCTTGGTGCAATTTCCACTTTTCTTGGCCTGATGCCCGAACCCATAGCCTGAAGCCTTCTATCGATACGTCGACCGATCCTTCGGCTCAACATCCAATCTTCTGACATGTTTTTCTCTAGCCCAACAAGATTCTTCCTGCTTCAATTATCTCTCCTTGATTGAAGCTTCCTGCGTCACTCAAAACGTAGATCAAATCATAAATAATATCAATTAGTTTTATCATCAAAATCCGAGATTCAACAATCTCCCCTTTTTTTATGATGACAATCAATTGATGATGGAGTTTAAACAAACTCTCGGAGTTTTAAACAAACTCCCCCTATCAATATGGCATATTGATAGAACTCTTGAATTCAAATTGAATTCAATTCAAGGCAAGTTTAATCAAGAAAGTCATTATAAAATCATGCATAATCAAATTTACAATATATCATTCCATGCATGATTATTATCATAACTTCTCCCCCTTTGTCATCAACAAAAAGGAGAAGTGCAACTAGCAATATTTTTTAAATATGTAAGCTAGTAAGATAGCAAGTTTTGAACATGCAAGCTAGCAATTTTTAGAGATGTGCAAGTTTAGCATATTTGCTTTTCTTGAGATAGTAACTTTTTGCTTCTCTTTGGATTACAAGCTAGCAATTCTAGCAAGTTTTACATCGTGCAAGCTAGCAATTTTTATGATATGCAAGTTAACAAATTTGCTTTTCTTTGCGATGTGCAAGATAGCATTTTTTGCATCTTCTTGAAATATGCAAGCTAGCAAACTTAGTGATGTTCAAGATAGCAAGTTCTTTCTTCTCTTTTTGAGAAGTGCAAAGTAGCAATTCTTGCTTCCTTTTGCAATGTACAAGTTGCAAGTTTTGCTTCTTGAGACAGACAAGATAGCTCTTTTGCTTCTCTTGAGATAGCATAAGTTTTGCCTCTCTTTGCAATGTGTACGTTTGCATTTTTTTGCTTCTCTTCAGATGTGCAAGCAAGCAAGCTTATTTTTCTTTATGATGCGCAAGCTAGCAAGCTTTTCTCCCTCTTTGTTATTGTCAAAAAGAATGGAATAATACAAAAGTTGTGAATACCAATGCTAGCAAATTTTCTCTTCCC
Source organism: Musa itinerans (assembly GCA_001649415.1). NCBI lineage: Eukaryota > Viridiplantae > Streptophyta > Magnoliopsida > Zingiberales > Musaceae > Musa > Musa itinerans. The sequence continues at coordinate 61,790 of LVTN01001347.1, forward strand.
CTTTTGTCATGAAAGGAAAAAAAATGAAAGGAGAAGGGAAGAATTCAAAGGTATAAATATTTCAACCATCTCATAAACAAATGAAAAATAAAGTCCTTTTAAATAGAAAATTCCATGAATCATTTCGACAAATCTCCTTTTAAATAGAAAATGATCTTGATTCATTCAATAGAGAATTCAAATTATAATTACAAGAAATCAATATCATAATTTCAATAATGCTTCTCTTTAATATATAGCAAGAAGAATTATAGGAGAACAATGAAAAATCTTGATTCATATAAAGAGAATCTCATCTTATCACGATTTGATAAATATTCTCTTAAAAGAGTGAATCATATGTGCATCAAGAAAGATGTTTCATGTTGAATATATCACAAGTCGTAAATACAATAAATAATTTAGTTGGATATATCATCTCATTAGTCATATGAAAATAAATCCAAAATCAACATCAAAATCACTTTTCAGAAAATTCAATAAAGGCAACGTAGATAGGTTCACATGAGAACTTGATTCATGCATAATGTCTCAATTAAAAAAAATAGTTATAATTCCGAAAAATTTATGATTCATTTATAAAATTTTCTTCTTTAGTGAATGACAAGAAGAAGCATGGGAGATCAAATACAAGATCTTAATTTACAGAAAAATCTCAAGTATCAAATATCGAGAAATCAAGATCATGAATTGGATTATTTTCCTCTTTAGTAAATGGCAAAAAGAAACATGAGAGATCAAACAAGAGATCTTGATTCATAAAAGATTTCATGTTATAAGTCTCGAGAAATTATAATTTTAATAAAAATAATTCAAATTCAAATCATTTTCATAGTCTAAGAGATTCACAAAAGCATAATATACATGGATTCATAAATCTTTTATCAAAAAATTAATAAGATAGAGATGTTTCATTTTAAGTTGTTTGTTTCATATAAGCATACCTTTGTCTTTTTTATGCCAAATAAAAACATGCATCATTGTTTAAGACAAAAAAAAAAAAACAAATTTCATCATCATGACTAAAAATATGACACATTAAACATATGGCTTCTTTAAACAAGAGATTTGATTTTACATTTTAGTTCTAATGATAATACATTTTCCTTTTATGTGTTTTATTTTATATTTCATATAAATATGCTCAAGTTTTTTATATAAAAACTATCCATATTGTTTAAAACTGAAAAAAGCAACTTTCATTGCGACAAAGATCAATAAGCCATGAATCACAAAAATCATCATGTATAACTTCAAAATCTCATTCATAGTATAAAATCATCAAGTATGGTATCAAAACTTTAATATTTTCATTACATCTTGCATCATTATGTCATTAAAACATCAGGCATAATTTCATTGAGCATTTTCAATCAAAGTTGGAAATCATCAATTTAGATACACATTATTTTTTCTTAAAAATATACATAGGATTAATCATTAGATTTAAATCTAACATTTTGTTGTATTTTCATAAAACATGCAATTGTCATTATCATTTTCAAAATTAGCTAGAAAAAGAAAAGCAGGATCCCCAATTTTTACATTTTCATTACATCATTAAACATGCAATTTTCAAGAAAAAATTATATATAATTATTCTAAACTAAATTAAAAATAACTTATGAAAAGCATCAAGTAATTTCAATGAAAACTAAGGAGATTTTGATTACTTTATCGTCGAAAGCCGTTAAGGCATAGTTTGCCACCTCGCCTTTGTTGGTTTGCTCCTCATCTTCGGATAAGCTCGATTCATCCCATAGTGCTTCCTTCTTCTTGCGTTCATAGCAAATAGTTGCATTATTGTTAAGTTTATTTTTGTTCTTTGATTCTTGTTTTAAGAACTTTTTAAACCTTATTGTGAGAAGTTCAAGTTCATCATCACTTGAGCTTTCATTCGAGTGATCTTCTTTTATTCTAAGTTCCAAATCCTTCATGTTCTTTGGAAGGTTATTCTCATGTTCATTAAGTTCATCATGTGCCTTGCACGCCATTTCATATGTCATTAATGAACCAATAAGTTCTTCCAGTGAAAAATTATTTAAGCTCTTTGTCTCTTGTATTGCTATTATTTTAGGATCCTAAATTTTTGGAAGGGATCTTAATATCTTGTTAACAAGTTCAAAATTTAAAAAATATTTTCCAAAAACTTTTAAACTATTGACGACATCCGTAAAGCGGATATACATGTTAATAATAGTTTCGCTCGGCTTCTTTCGAAATAACTAAAAATCATGCATTAAAATATTAACTTTAGAATCTTTAACCCTATTTGTGCCTTCGTGTGTGATTTTGAGTGTATGCCAAATATCAAAAGTCATTTCGTAAGTAGAAACTCGATTGAATTTATTTTTGTCTAAGATGCAAAATAGAGCGTTCATAGCTCTAGCATTCAAAGAAAAAGTTTCCTTCTCCAAATCATTTCATTCATTCATCAGAGTAGAAGACTTTTGAAAATCATTTTCCACAATACTCCATAAATTTAAATCCAAAGAAAGAAAAAAAACTCTCATTCGAATTTTTCAATATATAGTCAGTCCCATTGAATATAGGAGGATGAATGAGAGAGTGACCCTCTTGAAAGCCGAAAAGAGCCATTTCTCTTGGGTGTTAAACCAAATGAGAAATAATGTGGCTTTGATACCAACTATTAGGAACAAGTCAGCACTAAGAGGGGGGGTGAATTAGTGCAGCGAATAAAAACATCGATTTGAAAGTCTTTCATTCAATTAAAAGTGATATTGGAAAGATGTTAACTTGAAACATATTCATAAGAGTATGCAGCTAAAGTAATGAGGAAATATGGCAGTTTGCAATTAAAGTAAAGAGCAAAACAAAAATACAAATCAAGTTTATAGTGGTTCGGTCGTCGTGACCTACATCCACTCCCGATTCCTCCTCCGTTGAGGCCACCGACATCCACTATCAGTCTTCCTTCAATGGGTGAAGACCAACTACCCTCTTACAACACTTTCTCCTTTTCATAGGTTTAGGAGATAACCTTTACAAGTCACTCTTTTACAAGTATTCTCTCGCACACCCTTCTTATGACTAACTCTAAGCACTAGGAGGAGGGAACTCAAAGTTTTGGCAGAATTTACTCATTTTTTTCCTCTAGAATTCTTGCTCCTTTCTTGCTGCCCAAGTGGGATATTTATAGGCCTCAAATGGTTTAAAAAATGGAGCCAAAATTCAAACTTCCGTTTCTTTCGGGTACGGGCGGTACCACCGCCTGCACTGAGCGGTACCACCACTTGTAGCCTGACACTAAGCGGTACCACCGCTTGACATAGTCTCGGAGACTGTGCCATGATATTGCCACCTGTTGGGTAACTGTTTGGGCCTTGCACTTTGCCCAACACAACCTAAACTTATGCCCAATTGACCCTTAATTGAGTTAGCCTAATTCCAACTCAATTATGTGCTAACTACGAATTTTAAGACATTTGCTAAGCTAAATAAGTTCGTAAGTCTAGGTTTCTTTTGGCGAGCTTTCGGCGAACTTTTGACGATCTCTTGGCAATATTCCAATGGACTCCCGGCAAACTCCTGGACTTCACAATGATCTTCTTGGTGAGTTTTGATGAGCTTCTTTGGCAAGCTCCTAGACTTCTCGGTCTATTTCGGTAGAACTTCCGATGAATGTCTAGACTTCCGACGAACTCTCGAACTCCCAACGAAATCTCATTCTTGACTCTGGGACTTCATTTTTCTTTATGCCTTGATCACTATCGTAGTTAATCCTACACACTTAAAACCTACTTCGATCTAGACAATTATTATAAAGCTTAAATCAAAGTTGCCTAGTATGTCATTGGTTTATCGATGCCTCGTCTGATTCTTTGGTGCATCGTCCTCTCTTATGGCCTATTGCCTAATCGGCCAGTTGACCTCCACAACTCCGATTTCCTTAGTGTAATTTTTTCTCTTCTTGGCTCGATGCTCGAACCCATGGCCCGAAGCCTTCTATCGATATGTCGACCGATCCTTCAGCTCGACGTCCAATCTTCTGACATGTTTTTCTCCGGCCTAACATGATTATTCCTACTTCAATTGTCTCTCCCTAATCGAAGCTTACTGCGTCACTCAAAACACAAATCAAATCATAAATAATATCAATTAGTTTCATCATCAAAATCTGAGATTCAACATCTTGTGTATATAAGAAGGTAATTGGGAATGTTATCACCTTCATAGTGTTATATGTGGATGACATCCTAATCATTAGGAAAAATATAGGAATGCTCTCTATGGTTAAGGCTTGATTATTCAAACACTTCTTCATAAATAACTTAGGGGAAGTATCCTACATTTTGGGGATCTAGATCTATAGAGATAAATCTAAGATGATGCTTGGCTTGTCCTAGTCCAAGTACATAGACACCATTATCAAAATGTTTGGTATGAAAAATTCCTGTTAGGAACGAGTCGACACTAAGAGGTAGGGGGGTGAATTAGTGCAGCGGTAAAAACGTCGGTTTTGGAAAATCTCTTTCGTATGATTAAAACCAATCTAGGAAGATGTTAACTTGAAAGCGTATGCAAGCGTAGGCGTAGTAAAAGCAAAGTAAGGAGGAGAGGCAGTTTGCTAAAAAAAGTAAATTTCTCAAAATAAATGCAAATTGAGTTTATAGTGGTTCGGTCGTCGTGACCTACATCCACTCCTGATTCCTCCTCCGTCGAGGCTATCGGCATCCACTATCGGTCTTCCTTCAATAGGCCTTGACCAACCACCTTTTACAACTCTTTCTCCTTTTACCGGGTTTAAGAGATAACCCTTACACCCCCACTTACTCCTCTCTCAAACTATTCTAACACTTAGAAGAAGGAGAGGAGTTCACACAAGATTACAGTAGCGTTTCTTTTTTTTTCACTCTCAATTCTTGTGTTTGTTAACCAGGGATGAGAGGGGTATTTATAGGGTTCAAGTTGATTCAAACTTGGAGCCTAAAAATGTCTCATCCCGGGTTTCTTGGGTACGGGCGGTACCACCACCTATATTGGGCGGTACCACCGCTAGTGTCAATCTGGGCGGTACCATCGCCTATACTGGGCGGTACTACCGCCTCACACTAACATTGTCACTAAGCGGTACCATCGCCTGACACCCTGCACTGGGAGGAACCACCGCCCAAACTAGCGGTACCATCGCTTGACAGCCTCTCAGAGATTGTGTCTAGGCGGTACCACACTTGACATAGTCTCGGAGACTGTGCCATGATGGTGCCACCTATTAGGTCATTGTTTGGGCCTTTCACTTGGCCCAACATAGTTCATACATGGGCCCAACTAGCCCATAATTGGGTTGGCCAAATTTTAATCATAATTATGTGCTAACTAGAAGATCTAAGACATTTACTAAGCTAAACAAATCCATAAGTCTAGGTTTCTTCCGGCGAGCTTCCGACGATCTTCCAGCAAAGTTCCGACGATCTCTCGGCAATGTTCCAGTGGACTCTCGGTAAGCTCCTGGACTTCACGACGATCTTCTTGGAGAGTTCTGATGAGCTTCTTTGGCAAGCTCCCAAACTTCTCGTCAATTCTAGCAGAATTTTCAACGAACGTCCGGACTTCCGACGAACTCTCGAACTCCCAATGAAATCGCGTTCTTGACTCCAGGACTTCATTTTTCTTTATGCCTTGCTATCACAGTTAATCCTGCATACATAAAACCAACTTCGATCTAGACAATTATTACTAAGCTAATCAAATATTGTCCGGCATGTCATTGGTTCATCGATGCTTTGTCCGATTCTTCGACGCTTTGTCCGATTCTTCGACGCTTCGTCCTCTCTTACGGCCTATTGCCCAATCGGCCAGTTGACCTTTGCAACTCCGATTTCCTTAGCACAATATCTGCTCTTCATGGCTCGATGCCCAAACTCATGGCTTGAAGCCTTCTATCGATATGTCGACCGATCTTTCGGTGCGATGTCCAATACTCTGACATGTTTTTCTCTGGCTCAACATGATTCTTCCTACTTTAATTTTCTCTCCTTGATCGAAGCATCCTGCGCCACTCAAAATGCAGATTAAATTATAAACACTATCAATTGGTTTTATCATCAAAATCCGAGATTCAACAATCTCCCCCTTTTTGATGATGATAATCAATTGATGACGGAGTTAACCTTAACTCCCCCTATCAATATGTCATATTGATAGAACTCTTGGATTAAAAAATCCAAGTAACATGTTATCATAAACTTATGTATAACATTATACTTCCCCCCCTTGTCTTCAACAAAAAGGAGAAGTGCAACTATCAAGTTTTTAGACGTACAAGTTCAAATCATTGCAAAATAAACATAATATTCAATTTTATCATCATGCAAGCTAGCAAAAATTTTGAGTTTTGCAAGTTTGTAAATTTTGCTATATGTGCAAGTTTAGCATGTTTTGCTTCTTGAGATAGGTAAGATAGCAGCACTATTGCTTCTCTTGAGATTGCAAGCTAGCAAGTCTTGGTGATGTTCAAGATAGCAAGTTCTACATCATGCAAGCTCAAATTTTTACATCATTTTAAAAAATGTAAGCTAGCAATATTTGAGATGTTCAAGAAGGCAACTTTTGCTTCTTGAAATATGCAAGTTAGTAATCTTTGCTTCTCCTTTGAGATGTGCACACTATCAATTTTGCTTTCTAGCAAGTTTTGCTCCCCCTTTATCATTGTCAAATAAAGGGGAAGAATACAATGTTGTAATTCTTTTCC
>LVTN01001348.1:3711-32171 GCA_001649415.1 Musa itinerans
TTGAAAATCAAAGTGATTGTATGTTAAAATATTTAAGAATAAATAGGGGTAATGAATATACATCAAACGAATTTGAAATCAAATTTTGTAAAGATAGTAGAGGTTTTTTAAAGATAATATATGTCAAAATATCAAATGATTATACATTAAAATGAGTCTTTGTAAAGATAATATAATTTTACAATACTTCCCTATGTTATATACATAAAATAGAGTTCTAGAAAAAAAGAATAGGATTATTCTTGACATGATTTATATATGTTAAAGGAAAAAAAGAATTCATGAAGATTTTTTTGTTATATGTCATATGCTTGTGTAGTGTATTTGCTTAACAATTTTTCAAGAATCGAAATTGATTTTCATGATACATTTGCTAAAGTATCGGAATAAATGGTCATAAAACTAGAGGATAAGAGTGAAAATTTGTATCGTTTTAAGTTATGTTGAGAATTTTCATAATTAAAAACTCTACAATCTTTTCACAAATAAGATTGTAATGTTACGAGATAATGAGTTTGATGAACAATAGATTTGGAATTAGAAAAATAATAAATAACATAATCAAACTATAATTTTAAAAGAAGATGATATAATTTATACAAGATTCGAAGAGCTTTTATCTGTAAATCATCACATAAATTAACTGAGTCATATGATTCAAGAAGTCTAATTTATAAGAAGAACAAAAATAATTCAAGGGTTGTATAATATAACTTGTAGGATTGATATTAATAATAACAAAATCATTTTATTTTTATTTTATGGGTTATGATCTATTAATCTTTGAAGAAACTTATAGAGAAAAAAAAAAGTTGACAATAAGTTATAAAATAGTAGATATAAACTTATAGAGAAAAAAAAAGGTTGACAATAAGTTATAAAATAGTAGATATAAGCTATTAAAAATAAATGATACATAAGAACTCACTATTCTTTCAGAAGACGGTAAGACAATCAATTTTAAGTATGTCTGCAAAATGAAAATAAATATAGTTTAAGTGAAATCTTCAAAATGAAAATAAATATAGTTTAAGTGAAATTAAAATTTTATAAATAGGTGTTAAATCAATATTATTTAATGTAATTCTTTTTTAAAGAGATATTTGTATACGAACCCTTCCGTTTTAATATTTATATATATGAAGATAATTTATACAAATTAAAGAGAGCTTTTTAGCATCTTAAACAAATCTCATGAGCATGAAGTTCCCTTATATGAAGTAGTTTTTTAAAATGTTCAAATGAATATGATATCTATATAAAAACTAACTTTAATGTAGATATCATGTATGCGTAGATGTACATGATTTAATTTTACTAATTATATTCCTTATATGATTAAATAATTTAAATACTAAATTAAAAATAGCTTGAGATGACAGACTTGAACCTAATGAATTATTTATTAGATATTAAAATCAAAAAATAGTGAAAAAAATTATTTTATAAAAAATGAAAAAAAATCAAAAAAATTCTCTGGATTGTCACCCTATTGATATATACACCAAGTTGACAAAGGAAGAAAAAAAAATTGATTAAGCCAACTTATTATAAAAGTTTAGTTGGTCATCTACAATACTTGACATGCACTTGGTCTAATATGCTATTTTGAGTTAGATTTATATAAACCCTTAAAGCATCTCATTTGAAGTTTGCTAAAATGATATCACAACATATTAAATGGAAAATAAAGTATGACATGTTTTATTTTACATCTAAAATGTTATATTTTATTGGATTTAATGATTGGGTTGAAAGCTACGATAATTAAAAAAATACAACAAGTTTATATTTTATCTCACAAAGTCTTGAAAGAAATGGTCTATTGTTGCTCTGTCAACATGTAAAGTTTAATATGTTATAGTCTTTAATGTTTGTTATGAATTTGCCAAAGATCATTTCAATTTCTTCGTACACATAAAAAGTTCAGCTAAGATTTTTATTAATAATAAGTTAACTATTGCTTTATTCAAGAATGTAATCTACAATAAAAGTATTGGATTTAATTTTAAAACTTATTTTTTAAAAAATATTTTTTTAGTAGCTACATATGAAATGACATGTCATTTGGACAATACTCTTTTATGGTAACCTTTAGGGAACCATTAGGCTCCATAAATAAAGTCCATCAATACAATTCGTCCTCTTTAATATCGTTCTTTCAATATATTGTTAAAAGATGCTAGCTAAGTCACTTCACAATCGTGCTTGTAAGAGAGATAATACTAGTTGAATTTTGGGTTAGAAATCTCGATTAATCCTAAACATGGGGATGAGATTTTACCTTTAGAAAGCGATTACATGCCTTTGGATTCTTTCTAAATTTAATTTTTATTTTATTTTAATATTTTTATTAATTTCTTAATTGAAATTCAAATTTTTTATGCCAATAATTTAAGGTAAAATCTTGATGAATTTTGATTAGGAAATTAAATGTGATTCAATCTGTTTAAAATTGAATTGTTATCTTGCTTTTCCTCTAGTAACTAATACATACTATTAAGTTTTTTGAATTTTCTATAATCATTTGATGTTATTCAATAGTTTTGCATAAAAATAAAAATAAAAATTTAGACACATATTATGTATAATAGAGCAGGTAAACCATCGTGGTAGAGAAACGTGTGTCATTCCATATTACTACCATACCTAAATATAATTAGCATTCATGAACAATTCTAGTTATCCAAAGTTATTTTTCATAAGTCATTTTAAATTTATTTATTATTTTTTATTACTGATCGATTTATCTATTATATCTAAATAATAAATATGCTTTCTGGAAATGACTGGTTTCTACTTTCCTTTGCTAAGAAACATTGCTTTTTATGTGTTGTTTAAATCAAAACAAAAAGAAAAAATAGGGCTTGTCGCTTGAATTATAACTTCACTATTTTATTCAACCCATTCTAAAATTGATTTGATTTCAAATAAATATATTATATATCCTATTATTTAATGTGCCATCATTTTTCTTTAAAGAATAAAAATTAAATTACTTCAAGAGTCTTCGGTCTTTTACAAAATATCTTAGGCTCCTCAAAGCATTAAAATAGACCATAATTCTACACTTGCTCAAGATAATACTGACTGTTAAAACTCTAACAAAATTAGCTAACCAATGAGTACTTCATTACTCTCATAATATACATGAGAAAATTTACAACAAATAAACCCTTTAATTAGGTTTAGAATATTTTTTTGAAGCGATTCAAAAGTCATTTTCTAATGCATCGATCTTTATCACGAACAAGAGAGAAATGATCATATAACATCTTCACATACAAAAGGATCACATGTGCTCTTTTTACATCTTTTATCATTATTATGTATCTCAGATTTTTCTACAAAAGATTGTTCATCTTATAGTGAGACTTTGCGGACTGCTAATAAGCAATATGCCAACATTTATGATGGACAACATCGATAGTTTGTCTAAACATAAGTTGTTAGTATAGTCATAATAAATTACTAATGGACTTAATGTGTTTCAATTCTAGATTTTCATTACAAAGAGAGAGAGAGAAACCAAAATTACTCTTTTATTTTTTTTTCTTTTATTCGAATAAGAAAGCTTTATACTATGTTTCGTTAGATTTATGTGTTAAAAACCCAAATTACTCTTTTAGTTATTTATAATTACCCACTTGTCCTTAGATTTGAAGCACACAACGTTTCCTCCCATGTTGCATCCCGAGTCCTTTTTGACGTGCCAAAAAAGAAAAGATATGTTGTTGTCATTTTCTTTTCTAAATTATCAAATCAATATATTAAAAATATTAATGTATGTAAAATAAGAGATGAACTGAGAGGATAGTCTTATATGATTAATGATTAAAAGAATCAAATTATATATATTAGTTTTGACCCACAATCTAATCATTTAAATATTTAAGTTGAATTGATGTCCATCTTGATATATAATATATATATATATATATATATATATAAAGTTTGTTTCTGTGTTTCTTTATAATACAATTTGATCATTAGTTTTTAGAATCAGATGATGCATAGAGCAAGGAGGAGTATATGTTATAAAAATCATGTTTGATGCATGGTTTCGATAAAATTTTCTCCAGAATTAAAGTAAAAAAGATGATAATATGGTTTCTTGATTTTTATTTTAATTATTTATTTGGGTTAGTTAGGCTTAGATTCCTTCAATTGAATGATAGTATTTTTAATGTCTTTTGATGTTGTGAGAAAATCTACCAAATATTAGGATTAATTATTCTGTAATATCACGGAGACAAATGACTACTTAAGCTTGGAATGACGTGGTGATGATAATAGCATTTCTAAACATTTATTTATTATTGTTTGGCTTGATATGGTATAGTGCCAAAGTTTGAAATTGGAGACTATATGGACAGGTTTTTAGCCATGAACAACAATTTATATATGCTCAATTTGAAGAGGCTAAGTAGCATGTCTTAAAACTTTTATGACATCTCACTTTTCCGTATGAAACATTATATGAAGTTCTAATATTTTCATGCTATTAAAACTTCTATAATTGATACTTACTTTATTAATGCCACATATTTGGACCATCTTCGTCTATGAATATATGCAATTTGTCTCAGAGATATCATAGAAAATTAATACCAATATTTGTTAGATTTTCACACAACATCAAAAAAAGACATTAAAGATACTATGATCCAATTGAAGGAATCAAAGCGTACTAACCAAAAAAATTCAAAAAAACCATATTATCTTTTTCTTTTTTTTTTTACCTTACTTTCTGGATATAATTTTGTAGAAACCATGCATCAAACATGATTTTTATAACATATACTCCTCTTTGCTCTATGCATCATGTGATCTTAAAAACTAGCCATTAAGTTGTCTTGGAAAGAAACATAAAGAAATAGATCAACATGGACAGAAACACAACCTTTGGATCACATTATATATATATATATATATATATATATATATATATATATAGAAAGAGAGTTGAAGATTTCTTTTTTCTCAATAACCCTTTGAATTGTGGGGCTTCAATATTTTCGTTAATGGTAATATTTATGTTATTTAGTATATTTTATAATATTCATAAAAAAATTATTATGGGCATGTGAAATAATAAAAAACATTATGCAGTTGAAATTGCAAGGATAATTATGATGATGTCAAATTACACATGCAATATCATGAGTAAATTAGTAATTCTTTCATGCTAATTTTCTTTAGAAATATGAGGCCTCACATATCATATTTCTATATATGAATTTGAAATATGAGGGTTCACATGTCATATTTATGTATATGAATTTGTTGATACTTTTATTTGCATACCTTTGAGTATATGTGTCAATTACTTAACTGCATCATCAATGCTTATTCTTCTCATAAATTATAAAATTAAAAAATTAATATGACTATATAATATATCATGATAGTCTTCATAAAAATATAAAAATAAAAGAACTATTATTCTAATATCATCGAGGGAATAAATTAGCCTATAATGACCTTTCAATATTGGGAGCTCAACATATAATAATAACAAACTGATTGATTGATTAAAGGGTATATTAAAAAATTAAAAATAAAATATATGCTAGTGTATGAACAAAGTTTAACTTTTAACTCCTATCTCTATAGTGAATGTTTATTACTCTTATGTAGATGTATAGAATGAGTTTAACTATAAAAGAGATGCAAAACAGTATTTCTCACATGTAACCCTATATATATCCCTAATAAAGCACTCCCATACGAGGGTATATATATACGCCCACTGCTAAAGAATTAGGTAACCTCTAGAAGTTCTCATGAAAATTTTATTATTTATGTACGATCATTAATGTGTAATCTTATGACTAGTCATCTATATTATATGTAATAATAAAAATTTATGTTAAAAGAAATATCGCTCAAGATTTGGTTCCTTCATATAAAAGCTATTTATAATAAGATAAAATTTTATATTTCTATTAAGACATCTAGTTAGTTAGCATATTGTTACACAAATGATAATCCTTGGATTCATATGTGAGTGCCACATATGTCATTTAATGAAAAAAAATATTATTTTATTTTTTAACAAATTAAAACTTTATAAATTTTTAATATTTTTTGTAGTGATTACATATGAAAGTGTATGTCCTTTGGATAAAATACTTTTATGGTAATATTTGGTTAACTTTTAGGCTCCATATAGAATCCTAAAACAATCTTAATTAATCTAATTCAGATCAATACAAGTTTTTATTTTTTAAATTTTTAATATATTTTTTTATTCTATATTATTACTTAGTTTGCTGAAAGAGGCTGGTCAAGGCACTCTATGATCATGCTTAGAAGATGGATAATATCGATTAAATATTGGGATAAAAATCTTAATTAATTCTATACATAGGGATGAGATTTTACATAGTGAATATACACCATCGATTGTGTTTTTTTAAAATATTTTATTATTGTCTAATCAAAATTTAAATACCCTATTTTTACCTCAATAGAAAGATCCAAGCATATTGATACAATATTCTATTTTATAAAAGAACATATTAGGAATAAAAAAATGAAGCTACTTCATGTTTAGTATGTTAGATATAGTCATAAAATCTCTTAAATTTAAAGTATTTTAACAAGAAGGTTAGTATGCTTGATGAAAATAAGTTTAAAGGGAGTTAATGTTAAAATTAAAAGTATCTTTTTTTTCAAATGCACCATGAAAATTTTATTGTATTAAGAAGTGAAACATATTGAAGGCCCTAAAAGAGATTCAAGAAAAATTAAATGTTAGATTAAACAAATTAAATATGATATATTAAATGTTGGATTAATAAAAGATAATCAAATATCGGATTAAAAAAGATTTAAAAAATCTCAAGGGAAAAAAGATTCATGTTAAATGTGACATATTTGATGTATCCACGGGAAGATATAAACCCCATCTATTGTCTAGAGTAATACAGTCTTAATTGTAATGATGATATTTTAAGTCGAACAAAGATGCTTTGCTTTGTCACTATCGTCACAGTTCTATCACTCTCCTTATACATTCAACATGTTATTTGTTCAGCAAGTCTCTGACTAACACAGCAGTCCTAATAATTCCAAACAGGCTAAAAGAAACGTATGAATATAAATAAAGCATGCGCATAAAGTTCAATGTGGATGAGTCATGTATGTGTGTGTACATATAGTTGCTTCGATTATTATCTCGGATGATGTCAAACGGAGTCGACCGCCATCCTACGTGAAAGGGATCTCATTGCCTCATCACATCGATAATAGACTGGTGCTCCTCAACCCGAATTCGCTCCCTCACCCACCTTCTTTGTCCGACCACACCATGGCCATAAAGATTAATGGACAAGTACAATGAATTTAGCTCTTGTTCCTTTCACACTAAACACGTCGACTTGGGTATGACGTCCCAACCAAAGAATTATTATCATCTTAATCCCCGACCTAATCCTCGAGCGAATTTAGATCGAAGCGGTTTAAGATGGCGGGCTGTGACAACAACTCCACAGAGGAGACTGATCACAGTGACGATGACGAAGACGATGCCTTGTTCTCGTGACATCGATGAGGGCTAGCAAGGAAATGAGACATGAAAAGGCCCTGTTAAGTAAGGCTGCTGCTTTTTGAACTGCATACACAGCACAAGGGATTAGGGAGTAAAACGAGAGTAATGGAAGTATGCGAAGTGGCATGGATCGGTACGAGAGGACTGTGACTTTGGAAGGAGAAGGCACGGCAAGTGGCAGGTGAGTGTTACACATCTCTCCACTCATGAGCCTCTCATCCCGACTGGGAGTGTGGTGTGATGCATCGTGTCTTTCTCCATTGTCACCGCCAGCGACGACGAGTGCCGTGAAAGATACCGAGCGACGTGCCCTTTGCTCCTCGTTTCCGTTTCCCGAGAACGGAGACGAGTGATTTCGTTCCCAAAGTAAATAGCGCACGTTAACCTCCACAGGCATTATTGAGGAGAGTGACGTTGTTCCTACCCGTTCATCTCTTCCCACCTCATCCACCGACCTCGCGCGACTCCTCGCGACTGCGGGTCGACAGCCTGGGCCCCTTGGGGACCCACGAAAGCTTTTCTTGGACCGAGAATCCGCCTCATCTGGCGGCGACAGGGTGTACGAGTGGGTGTCTTTCCTCGATGTCGACCAAACCGCCACGTGGTCTCAGGCCCTGGACGATACGACGATGTGCGTAAACAATCATCTGGCGATACGACCCTGGACGCGTGTCGCGATTTCCAAACTCGAAACAGGAAAACAGATGCCGGAGACGATGTGCGTAATGGCATCATCCACGAATCGAGTCCCGAGAAGGATCGATTCTTCTCGGCCAATTAGTTTCTCCTCGAAAAGGTTTACGCCTTCGAAGAAAGGCTGGCGCTGACAATAAAAGAGAAAAAAGAACGACCCCGATCCTTCTCTTACCTCGATCCACACCGTCCATCGAGGATTAAACAGCATCGAAGGCCATCGGTCCCACCTACCGACATGTGGGCCTTGGCATCGACGCAGAAAGCCCGAGACGGTAGGATTCACCCCGCCTTTCCCCAAACGACAACGGATCACGTCATATCCACCAACAGTACGTTGCCACGTCCACACCGGCGGACCACACCGTATGCGACACTTCGCGCCATCCCAATAGTTGACCGCCCATATGCAGAAAAAGATAAATAAATATACAAAATACATATGTAAATAAAGAAACCAGCTTTATTACTATATGGAGTGCCCGTGGTTTTTTGGACATGCACGTAACCCTTCGATATTTACAGTTTACCAGAGCCTTCAAACAACATACTTTTTACTGAACACCTACTGTACAACTCTCTGTAATAACTATCAGTTATTTATCACCACAACGACGATGCCTCGAACACTTGCTGTTCTGCTCTTATTTCCTGGCGCGGTAACTATGTGATGGTGCTACTACTCCATTGGAACTCGTGGTAGAGTAGGTGCCGGACTAGAACTCCAGTATCAGGCTTCCGAAGGGAGCTCTATGGGGGATGCCCTTCCTTCTCTTGGCTCTGCTGAGGCTGGCGGCGGTCGGCGGCGGCGTCGATGGAGTGAAGCTGTGTGTCACATTGCTCTTCTCGCTGCCACGGCTGGTGCTCGTGTAAGACTCATCTGTGTCTGACTCCGTCGTTGACTTTATCTTCATGGCCTCGTGTAGGATTTTGTTCTTCCTCTTGCGGTCTGGTGCGGCGCCGGCCATCTGAAACGGACATTTCGCCAAACAATTGGTTAGGGAAGGAGATGGCTGTTGAATGATTGATGATGCCGCAGAGATTGAATCAAATGGCATGGAGGTGGGGACCTTGCAGCCGAGGGAGCAGAAGCGGAAGGAGTCGAGCAGGCTCCGGCCGCAGACCTCGCAGTTGTTGGTGACGCCCTTGCGCGGCCTCGGCTGGGGGCGTTCGTTGAGGAAGACGACGCGGGCGCTGTTGATGATGTACGTCTGCACGCCGGTGAGGTCCAGCACCTTCTGGATCTCGGAAACTCTGATCACGTCGTGGTAGGAAGACCTCCGTATCTGCAACCAACACCAGGAGAGAACAAGCTCGTCATCGCAAGGAATTCGATCGATCGCTTGGTTTCTGCGAGATGGAGAGAAAAAGGGCGGGAAAAGTTGGGAGTTGAGCGACTAGAATCGAGGGAAGACACTGATGATGCAGTTCTGTATAACAAGTTTATGGTGATAAGAAACAAGGAGATCGTCGAAGGAACCATTTCCACGGTAGGACAAGGAGGTCGGCTTCTAGTACAATTGGAAGAAAGGCTCACCGAAAGCAGACAAGCAGAAGATGAAATGGACCTGAATCGGGTGGTGGCCGCGGTGGCGGTCGAGACAGAGGGAACAGAGGGCGCCGTTGATGCAATCGAGACAGTACATGTTGCATTCGTTCCTGTGGGAGTCAGCGTGGCACTTGCATTGGACGAAGAAGTTCGTCGACAGAAGCGGCCGCAGCCACGGCGGCCACCGGCCTCCCTCATCCTCCACCGTCCCTCCTCCACCCTGTTCCATTCCGTATCACTATCATCAGAATCCCACGCCAAAGCAAATCGCTGCCAGCTTTCGAACGCAGCAATAACCATTTTTCGCAAACAACGAAGGAGAAAAGAAACATCACCATGGTTCGCCTGTTCTTGAATGGAGATTCTCGATCGACCGCCTTCTCGATCATTAGACAAAAACCGTCCTTTCTTCTCTGCTTACTTGAAGTTGGCGGAATCAGACGGCTGACAGAAAGAGGAGAGGAAAGATTTCAAAGGAGAGAGAAACAGAGAGGAAGAAAGCAGAAGAATTCGCCTGAAGGAGCCATTGTTGACTTGGAGAGAGAATGGGGGTGTGGATGGAGCAGCGAGTGGAGCCGTTCTTATCCTCTCACAAGACTCGTAAGAAGCGTTAATTGCAAGTAACTTTTTTTCTTTTCATCTCCCCCCATCATCATCCAACACCCATTTGTTTATTCCTGATGCATGTGTCTGTCTCTGTCTCTCCTCTTTCTCTACGTTATTTCCCGTGCTTTCATGGCTTCATGTTTGCTGCTTCTGTGCCCGTTCCTCCTCGACCCAATCACAATAATGCCATCGGGCTCGAGTTCATTTCACGGCCAATTAGCTGCGACTCGTTCCACACGCTCTCTTATTTTTGCGGGTCAAAGTCCATGATGGGGGCCAGTTCAGCACTGAGGAATTGGAATCTTTCGTTAATGGAGTGTTTCTCCCATCTGCCATTAAAAATTCCATTAACGATGGGTCCTACACCCCGCAATGTGGGACCTGCGGACGCTTTCTTGATTGAGCTATGATTCTGTTCTTTAATTGAATCTACATAGCTTCCTTCTCTGAAAGCGATTACTACCGGTCTAATATGAAAGAATAACTTCAAATATTTTGTAAAAAAATATATTAACTAAATTATATAATTACAAGAAGAAGATTATACTAACTAAAATAACTTAAAATAGTATCTTTGATAATAATACAATACGAAGCTTATACTATCATCATCATTAACAAAGGTTTAGGGCATATAAACTAACTGAGCAGCATATAGGAAATGGTACGAAGTAATTGACACTTGATCACACCACATCTCGACTCGAGCCGAACTCATGAGTTGAAGATGATTCGAAGGAGGGATCGAAGTGGAACTTCATGAACAGGAACACTTAATTTTATGTGCTCTCTTTGTTTGGCTTGCTGCCGCTGTCGTATAAAACCTTCAAAGCCTGCTGCGGAGTCAAATGTTTGAGAACGAAGAAACCACATGGAGACGACACGCGTGCATTGCTGCAGCTGCAAAGCTACTGAATGGCATCCCTTGTTTCCCGTGTAAGGCCGAAATGTGCGGGATATTTGGGACTTTGTTGCTGCTGCTGCTGCTGTTGCTTCCTGTAGCATTGATTGCAAACGATAATATTCCAGCAGCTGCAATGATAATGATAATGATCTCCTGCTTCGTCCTTGGAAAAATGTGATGCAGACTGATGGGCCAACAATATTATTATTCTGGGCTCAGTCGAGAACTCTTGGACTCGGGAGATGCCAAGTCACGACCCAACATTATCGTCGATGGCACCATGAATGGGCTCTGCCTCCGCACCTACAGCCGCAACGCAGATGCTCCATTCCTTGGCATGTTAGTGAAGGATGACTGGCCCAGCTTTTGATGGATTATGTCTTTCTCTAAATGTGTATATCTCATCCATCTACCTGCCTGCCTGCCTACCTACCACTGCATCAAATAGTGATTGTGCGATAGTTTCACTACACACGCACGCATGTCAGAACTCATCAGTAGTCGCGTAGCCATCACCTCACACCTCTCTTGTTGTCGACATGATCTCTCGCCCGGTGTTGGGTAACGAGCTGCTTCACTCCTGCAGCTATCACCTCACGTCACAGCTCGCATGGATCCTCCTCTCCTTCCGAAGCACTGAAGTAGCCAAGCCTCTCTACTGCTGTACGAACAAACAAAGGCTCTTCGATCTGAAGATTAAATCTGACAGCCTGATCATCTTTATCATGTCATGTTCGACGCCTGTCACATCAAAATCTCTCCTTTCTTGATTTCCCTTCCCTTTCATCCTTTCGCTGCTGCATTGGATCGGAGGAAGCAAACACACCCCAAAAGCAGAGCTCATGACTCGTCAAACCGCGGTTTCTTCTGAGTGGCCATCGCTGTACCCAGAAACTAAGATGGAACTCCATGGCCATGATCGAACACGGTACTGATCGAGCAGGGATACAGGTCACGGAAGCACGGAAGTAGGGGATCGCTCTCGATTGCCTTGTAGACGATATGCCAAAATCTTGGAGGAAAAAGATAAAATACTCGAAGAAGATCACGATAACGAATCAAACTGTGACTAAATCTTCCTCTGGTCAAAGCGAGATCATGTTATCAGCAGCCGTTCCTATTAAAAGTTTGGATATGGAAATGATCATGATCATATAGCTGCCACATCCCTGTTGTTGGTTAGTCCTAAAGATCGCTGGGCCATTGCATCATATGCTATCCATGTGCACTACCAAACCTTGGTCGTCTCCTTTCACCTCACCTGCCCAAACTAAAAGCATAAAGCAGCACAGCTTATTTCCTGCAAAGATTAGATATAATCATGCATGTTCTTGTCATATGGCCGTCTGGGCTCCATTTTGATGTAGTAGTAGCAGCAGTCAAGGATCGAGGCAGCAGATTGGATCGGTTTGATTAAGAACAGGAAGCCATGACGACAGCCAATCAATAGCATTCTTTGATGTTCGAAACTAATCATTTCATAAGAAAAAATAAACATTGTTTATGTTTGACCAAAACTTTTTTATGTTTCGAAATGTTTTCGTAAGCAGATCTTTGACTAGGTAAAAGAAGGAAGATAAAATGATGACTTTTACTGATTCAAACAAGTTGCAGTGTCTTTAAGACTAAGCGACGCTGGGGCTTGTTCATACGCGTGGTTGACTCGAGCTCTGTAAAGCTTTGGGCATAAGTTGAAACTGAAGACGCTGTCCTCGGAAGGGACGCATGGTTGGATCATACTACATCGTATTAACGTGGGAGTGGACAAAGTCTTCTAATTCCCACCGGCAAGGGCGACCGTAGAAAAGCTTAAAGATTAGTCTACTCTAAATGCTTTGAGAAAGATGCCGTTTGTATGTAGCTGTTGTCGATGTCGAGCTTCCCATATGCGCGTCGAACAAACGAGAATGCGATGAGGGCGATGTCACTTTCGCAATGCATCAAAACACCACAAACGAAGGGGTTGGTGAAGCCGCCCGCCCCGTTTAATTCCGAGGAAAAGCGGAGTCAATAAATGCAGGTGGCCCGAACACCCTTCTCCTCGAAGACAAAGTTGCAGATATTGATCTGGATATAAATAAAATTGCACCGGTTAGTTTACCGTGCAGATCGAATCGCCCTTGGTAATTCGTATCGATTTGATTCTAAACCCAAGTATGAAATGAATACCACCGACAGTAGGTGTGCTCGATCCAGTATTAGAAGTGTTTGTCATGTAAGCTACGAGCATGACGATGCTCTGTGCTCATCAAAGGCCGTCTTCGACGTAAGCTGATGCAGCAGAGAGCGAGTTGGGGTCGCGTGGTGGAGTCTACCCACGGCTTGATGTGCGGGTCCACCTCGTAGCCACTGGCAGTGCTACGTGGCGCCAGAGATCGACTGCTCATGGCGCCCCAGCGAAACGAACGGCCCATGATAAAGGTGTGTGGCGTCGTCGTAAATAAGCTAAAGTCGATGGCATGACTACGCGGCGCTGCCTCCCCTATTAATAAAAATTGACACGCCACCGAAAGCTTCGCCGTCTCCAAAATCTGCGAAACGAGAGAGAAGCGAAGGAAGAGCGGAGGATGGGAGCCGATCGGAGATCTACGACTGAGTCAGCGGTTCCGTGGTGGAGGAACGAGGAGGAGGAGAAGGTGGTAGAGGATGAAGCCGGATGGAAGTGCTTGAAACACCCGCTGCAGCCCCACTACGGCGTCTGCCCCGCTTGCCTCCGCGATCGCCTCCTCCGTCTCTGCCCAGATTGCGCCAGCGTCCGACCCTGCGGCTGCTTCCCATCCCCCTCCTCCTCGGCCTCATCCTCCTCTCCCTCCTCCGCCGAGCTTACCGGACCCGGCGGGGTGGGCCGCGGCACGGGGGTGGGGGCGGTGGGGCCCATGTCGCGGCTCATCGACAGCGAGCCATCGTTCCGGAGGTCCCAGTCGGTGGGGTTTCCGCTACTCCGGTCGACGTCGGTGTCGGCACCCCCCGTGGACGACGTAGCGGCGGCGCCGAGATCGCGGGGTAGCGGAAAAGGGTGGGCGCCGTTCTCGCTGTTCTCGAAGGCGGCGAGGAAGAAGGATTCGGCGGGGTCGGAGCTGTACAGGTCGAGGTCGGTGGCAGCGGGCCGAGCCCAGGCCGCAGGCTGCGGCGACGAGGAGGAGGGAAAGGGGAAGGGAGGGCGGCGGTGGTACTTTCCGAGCCCGATGAAGGTTCTCCGGCACTGGAAGTCGGCGACGAAGGTGGTGCAGGAGCGGTCGCCGCTGTGGCGCGGGTGAGAATCTGCGCACGCGGCAAAAATGAAAGATGTCCGGAGGAGGAGATCGTGCGCCTGCATTAGCGTGGATGTATTAGCATTGGTATTGTTATTATTACACTCGTCGGTGCTGCTGCAATAGATTATATGCCTTGGAAACCAACCTCGCAAGTGGAGGTGATTAAGATCGATATGCCTTGTGAGATTTCTCGTTTATATCTCCAATTTTCGAGCTGTGATGAACCGAAGTTCGTCGTAAAGTCTTCAATGATGCGATCGGATTCCGACCGCAGGGTGGGAGAAAGCAGAGAGCGAGAGAGAAAGAGAGAGAGAGACTTTTCCAGGAGTGGCACGTGCAGGGGCATCCGTCCGTGCACGTGCTGATGTCGTTTCCTCCTTTTGAATCTCATGTTCTTCCTACTGTGCTGATTATGTAATCGGATTGGGTGGTCGACGTTGTTTCTCCTCTTTCTTTCGGTGTCGATACAAAGCATCTTTTGTAATTGAATTCAGCACATCGCTGTGCATGGACGACTTTTTCTCTCTCTCTCTCTGTCTCTCCGGCCAAAGCTGTAGTGAAAGCAAGCATTCGAGTGATGAACTTGATACTGATAATTGGCATCATAGCAATCAACCAGAATGAACCCATCGCCATTAGAAGCGACTTATGACCTACCGATCGGTATCGTCTGCCATGAAAAAGGTGAGGTTTGAAACCGGACTCATAATAAAGGAAAAGGCATCTGAGGGACTTGAGAAAGCTACTTCTTGTTGGGTATTGGGTTTCAACAACAAGCATTAACCTCATGTTCTCTCTCCACTGGGATTAATGTTTTCGTGTATATGGATTCAGCTCTTAGTCAAAAAAGAAAGGTTAAAACCCGTCTCCGTTTAACACTCCGTCATGTTCGTCTTCGTGTTTCGTCGTCGCTCCATACTTTATACGATGGTAATTTTAGTTACTCAGTTTGGCGACAGAGTATAATTTATACAATGGTGATTTTTGAGCTTTTTCCCCCATTCCCATCTCATGTCGACACCTCGCAATCTCATCTGGTTTGATTTAATTCACAGAAATCAAGAAAAGGATGAATTTGGAGAGGAAAAAATCAATCTTTAGGTGTCGTCTGTACATAACAACATCTCATTGCACCTGTCGGCAGCAGCGCTATGCTCTGCTCACTTTTTCCCTACGTCTCTCGTGCCCTCACACCACTCCCCATATATAATAATAAGCCTAAAGAAGAAGACTCGACTCCCACTTGGCCAAGTTTGCTGTTTACGGTATTATCATCTTTAAGGTGATATACCACACCAAGAAGCTGCTGTAGGTGATCGATTCGTTGAAGCTGGTCCTCTTGAGTTCCTTCTCCTCCCGTATCAGTTTCACAACTTCCTCCTCTAAATTATTTATCCTGCAGCATTGTGTTCCTTTTAATCTCGGTCGTAGGTTCTACGATTCAGATCGTATCTCCCTCTATATTTAAGATGATAAGTTCAGATCATTTGCTTACCTTTTACTGCGGTTCTTCAAAAATTATAGTCTTTGATTTACAGTAATTTAAAATTATAACTTAATAATCGGTATGTTGGAATTAGACATTTATAAAGGTAAAGTCACTTTTGTTGTAATGGTAGCAATCAATTTACTGTTATCTTTATTCTTTTATTTTTTTTAATATTATAAATTACAACTTGATTGTTACAATATAGATTTATCAGATGGATTTATAAAAGGAATACTTTTTAAGAATATTTTAAACCAAATAAATTTTTTTACTTGTAAAATTGTAGTATATTTTAATTTCATAAAATATAAATAATATAATTTTATTTCTTGGATGACCAACTAAAATGAATAAGGAACCACTAAAAGATCTAGAATTGAATCTATTGGACGCTCAAGCACATAAGTTATATGTTTATAATATAATTCATAATTTATAATACATTTCAAGTATCTTATTACTTTGTTCATCTTTTTTCAGTGCTGTTCATTAGGGTTACAAGTGAATCTTCTCAATATGTAGATTGCACATACAAGATCCAGTCTCGTGTGATTTACAGCATATGCTTCCAATTGTCTTAGCATATTCTCGTTGATTTATTATTGCCCTCTCATTTGGAACTAAATTTACATGAGGATCAATAGGTGTTTTAGAAGTTTTACAATCAAAATGATTAAATTTTCTTAATATCTTTTCTATATAGTGAGATTGTGTTAAAATAACCTTTCTCTTTGAAGAACCTTTACCCCCACCAACTCCTTCCTATCTTAAGAAACTCTTAGTTTCATCTATGCAATACCAAAAATAATGAGTACTTTATATTCTATAGTGACTTTAGCAAACACACAACTTTCTATTTTACGATTTTTAAGACCAAAATTTTTAATTTTCTTTTTAAAGTTCTTATATTTGTCTAGGTGCTTATTTAAGCTCATGTAATGATTTATTCAATTCACATACTTTATGCTCATGACCTTTGAACAGTATAGGTAAATTTCTCCATCACCATATAAAAATATAATCTTTACATCCATTTGATATACTTGAAGATTGTATATAGATGCAATAGCAAACATAATTTTGATAGATGTAAATTTAGTTATGGGAGAAAATGTTTCAAAATAATCTACTCTCCTTTTTTTTTAAGTAAAATCTTTAACTACTAATCTTGTTTTATATTTATCGATTGTTCCATCGGTTTTGAATTTCTTCTCAAAACACACTTGTAACTAATAGAAATTAACCACTTTCAACTTTTAATATATTTTGTCATCATCCTCAACATCCAAAGATATAGTAGCAATTATAATAAAATCAATCTCTTTCCTAACCCATATTAGGGTGTTGTTGAATTGGTAAGAAAGGAAAAAAAGAAAATATCGATAACAAATGTTTTGTCATGATTGATCTATGCTTATCATGCGAGAACATTCAAGCAATTATTGTTCGAGAACTCTTTAATTTAATTTTTTAATTTAGACACTTTAAATTTAAAATAAGTAAAAGTAGATTAATTCTCTTTTCTAAATTTTATTTATTTCAACAAAAGTGAAATTTATTTATCAAAACTTTTATTCAAGAAGCAGTATTTGATGGTTACCACTAAACAAGGATACAAAGCCTCTAGAAAAAGTTTCAAGAGTTTGAGTTAGAGTTATACTCAGCTGATGAAAGAATTATCGATGAGATGACAGTCAATACCCCAATAGCCTTATTTGACTTTATTGCCTAGATGATATTATTAATCAAATAGATGAAGATTGTGATGGGTTGGATACAAGCCCAAGCCAACCCACCAACGAGGGACAATCGAGTAAAGAACATCATAGATAAGGAGAGAGAGAGTCATCTTTCTTCAATACATGCAACCGTGAAGAAGATGTTATCAAGCATAATATCATAGCAAGAACTTGTCCCTTTCAAGTTGAGGCTTGCATTGACATAGATGGCTTGATGGACACTAAAGCATTAGATTCATTGATAAATCAACTTGAAAATTATTTTGAACTATATGATTATAATTGTGAGGATATAGTAATACTTATATGACTCAAGTTGAATGGGCATACACATGTATGGTGGAAAGTCTATTTTTGGACTAAAGGTGATAAAGACATATCATGAACACAATTCCAAAATATCATATAAGAAGAATTCTACCATATGGAGTATCCTGAAAATGTATAAAGGAAGTGACACTACTTAAACCAAGGGATCAATCCATGCAAGAGTACACCACTAAGTTTCGATAACAACTAATGGTGCTTGGAATTTCTCTCGACAATCACTCGACGATGATGAAATACATAAATTCATGCATGATCGAGTCTCTTCAAAGTATATAATATTTTGATCGCTAATAATATAGCGGTGATAATTGAGAGAAAGAATTACACTTGGAATGAGAAACTCTCGAAAACGACTAAGGGGAGCCACTCAAAGGCCCAAGAGAATTTTAGTGATGGTAATACTTTATCTTCTTTAAAAAAAAAGATTTATTTTATGATCATTATAAAATTATCATTCACTCTAGAAAAAATTATTAGAAGGTTCATCTAGAACTCTTCCCAATGAAGTTGTTAGAGAATAATCAAAGTCGGTGAATCATGGCCACGACTGTGGACAATAGCTTCATTGAACTTTCACCAATCTTACACCTAGATCTGAGTCTATAGATGATGGCTAAACTAAAGGTTATAAGCTCAAATTTGAGTCTTGGTCAAAAGGTTTAAGAAGAGCTATTCATCATAAAGATCCAAATAAAGAAAGAAATTATTTGTGTGATTTTGGATATCAAGTGCCAAAAGAACTTCATCTTGATTAGTTTGGCTAAGAAGATTGGCCTCAACCTAGAGATGACATTACATCTATTCCCATATTCTCTTGAATGGCTTCATAATGATATGGAGATGAAGATCAATCAATAATACAAGATATGCTTTACTATTATAAATGAATTCATCAAGAGGTGACATATGAGATGGTTTCACTTGACATATACTAAGTCATCATTGGGAGTCTCTACTTATAAGATCGAGATGTCATATACGTTTGCTATGTCTAGACGTATTAACTCTAAAAAGGATAGATGAAAGTTCTTCATCACTCAAGATCTAATAGGTTTGATGACACACTTAACATTCATCAGCTAAGCAAAAAAAGATGGTAAATACTTACCGAAGCTCATGGATCTCATTCGAAATACAAAGAACCAAAACCTTCTTTTAACATGATGAAAGAGGAGGAGAAACCAAAAGGGACAGCAACAACCTTGAAGCCTCGAGAAGATAAAAAATGCCCTTGAGTTGATGAAGATAAGCAACAACGAGAACCTCATCAAAATGACATGCATAGATGACATAGTCGAGCACAACGACGCTAACCATATCAATGGACTGAAGCAAAACATCTAACCTACAAGTGTAGAGAGAAGAAGTCTCAAAATAAGATTTAACAGGACATATATCACTTAATTATAGAATCCATAATAAGGGATGATCAAGCAAAATTTGAACCAATCTCTAATTTAGCCAAACTAGAGTTAATATTATACTCCAATTTGATCTTGATTAAAAGACCAAGACTAATTTGAAGTTCAAAAATTAGATTCTAAGTCAACTCTAAGTTCTAAAGGGTACAAGGACTCTTCAATTAGAACTGGGAATCTAGCTAGGACTCCATCCCTTATAAAAGATTAAAAAAAAAAAAAGACCCATCTAAAGTATCCAATAGTAACTCAATCTCAACCTTAATACGATAAATCTTAAGACCATAATGATTAGTATAGCCCCTATCAACTAAGATAATCCTAATTAAATTAGTCCTTTCTATAACCTTAATCTTATAGATGTAAGAGGTCACGACACAACACATTAAAGTATCCGAGTCATGTTCTCTTTTAAATATCTAATCCATCTTAGGTTGATAAAAAGAAGAAGAAGAAAAAAAAAAAAAAGAGAAGGAAGAAAATGGGGACAAAACTTCCACTGTGTAGGTCCAATGTGTAGGACGATAGCAGCGCTCTTCTTTCCACTTGAGCGGGGGGGGTCCCGAGCGCGTGTGGATCGATCGACCTCAAGCATATGGGTGTGAGTGGGCAAAAAGCACACGGCGTGGCTCAGCCCCACCAATGGACCTTCGCTGCTGTTGTGCATGCTGCTGTTGCGTTTCCTTCTGTCATGCACCATCGACGGAGCGGATATGGTTTCTTTTCTCTTATGGCCTCCTTTATCTTCATCTCGGCCGTGAATGGCGAAACCTTAATCTCTTTCACATCCAGAACGGGCAAAAGGCTGTACCATATGAGCACCATCTCTTGGCCTCATGCAGCATGGCTTTCACAAGTTGTGATGACCATGTTCTCTGTTCCATGGTAACGTGCTTGAGCTACAGCTCTTCTGGTCAACAGTGGCAGTGAATACAGGATGGTCGCACGCCACTGCAAATCCAGGTTCTTTTTGACGCGTTAATGGCGTCATATAGATCAAGTCAAAGAGGAAAACTAAAGTTTTTTTAACCATGTTTTCCTATGATTTGATAGAACAATGTCTAGGATCCCTATGGAAGTGCTTCAACAGGGTGGCTTCGAGTCTTAGCGTGTAAAACTCGTCGAGCCAATCACATGTACAAAATCAGTGATGCGGTCTTCAGTAAATTTTTTTTTTCTCATCATGAACCAGGTTGAATTTTTAAGTTACATCTCTCTCTCTCTATCTCTCTCTCTCTCTCTCTCTCTCTCTCTCTCTCTCTGTGAATAAATAAGCTTCTGTCTTAATTCGTTCAAGTAATCTCATCTTAAAGGAAGTTCTGGAGATTTATGTTTGTAGATTTGGCACGCCCTTCCTCTTCAGCGCTAGCCTTGACGATTACGGTTAACTCCATATGCAAGATCCATTAGCCTCATCATAATGATTGCGCTGTATCTGTATTTGAGTGCTGAACTTAATATAATTCAGAGGGGTACGACGTGAGTTGCATCCAAGAACTCCAGTGGAGGCTCGCCGTAGCAGTCTAGTTGTGTGGCCTTTGCATGGTCAACGCTGCAATTTAGCTCATTCTTTGAACACGATAAGCAGAAATCGTACAGAATTTAACAGAGCACTGCGAAACTCAATGTGAATTCGACATTCTATTTGTTCTGAGGCAAAAGTTATCTTTCAACCCCACAATGTGTACCACCGTATCCAGAACTCCAAAGTATGCTTCCAAGTGGGTCTCTGTTCTGGTTATGGAGACCTTGCTCGTGAGCAGGTAGGTCCTGCTTGGAGTGCAATAGCACATCCAATCGTGCGCTATTCCAATAGTTCCAGCTTAGGATGCAGGAAAGCAGCGCTGCTGAGGAGTGGAGAAAAGGCTTAGAACGCATCCAAGTGATAGAGTCGAGAAATCCATTGATGATGTATGCAGTGGTCATAGTAAAACGACCGGACGAGTTGGGTGAAGAGAAAACGTAAGGAATATTTTGCTTAAAATTTCTTCGATTGCTGTAGTGGGGATGGGAAGAGGGAGTTTGCACTACAGCAGGAACGCAGAAGCTTGAGAAGTTTCCTGTGGGGGCACACATGGTGTGCACTGCTCGCCGTGCATGTATGTGCCCAGCCACTCCCAACTGACCAGCCACTCCACTCACCATCTCTATAAATGCCCAACCTCGTGCTGTGTTCCATCCCATCCTCAACGCGAACTTGGTGACATGGGCACTTCTCCCGCTAGCGTTGCTGTTCCACTCCTAGTGTTGCTGGGTGCAACCATATGTATTGCCTCTAGGGTACGCTTCGTAGAGACAGCGCCATATGGTGCAGGCC
The DNA here is from genome assembly GCA_001649415.1 of Musa itinerans. NCBI lineage: Eukaryota > Viridiplantae > Streptophyta > Magnoliopsida > Zingiberales > Musaceae > Musa > Musa itinerans. The sequence continues at coordinate 25,566 of LVTN01001348.1, forward strand.
ACGGCACTGGTGGGGGCTCCGGCTACGCTGCTGGAGGTTATGGCGGTGGAGGTGGTGGTGGCTCTGGCGGTGGCTATGGAGTTGGGGGCCAGTTCATCCCTGGTTATGGTACCGTAGGGGAACATGGCGTTGGCTATGGTAGCGGCTACGGCAGTGGTGGCGGTGGTGGTGCCGGCTATGGTGGTGGAGGTGGGGGAGGTTCCGGCGGTGGTTATGGAGGTGGGGGAGAGTATGGTGGTGGTTTAGGAGGAGCTTCCGGAGGTGGATACGGTAGTGGTGAAGGGAGCGGCGGTGGTGTTGGATATGGAGCCGGAGGCGAACATGGGATTGGCTACGGTGGTGGGGGAGGTAGCGGTGGAGGAGCTGGTTTTGGTGCTGGATCTGAACATGGGGTTGGCTATGGGAGCGGAGGTGGTAACGGCGGTGGCTATGGTGCTGGCGGTAATGGAGGTGGAGGTGGAGGTGGTACAGGCGGTGGTGTCGGTTATGGCGCTGGCGGCGAGCATGGAGGTGGTTATGGTGGCGGCAATGGCGGTGGCGCGGGCTATGGTGGCGCTGGCACAGGCGGAGAGTATGGTGGTGCATATGGAGGTGGTGGCGGTAAGGGTGGCGGTGGGGGTAGTGGCTTCGGAGAAGGTGGAGAACATGGTGTAGGTTATGGAAGCGGTGGTGGCAGTGGCGCTGGTGGTGGGTATGGTGCTGGAGGAGCACATGGCGGTGGATATGGTGGTGGTGGTGGTGGTGGCATCGGTGAGGGATATGGAGCTGGAGGAGAGCACGGTATTGGTGGAGGTGAAGGAGCCGGAGGCGGCGCAGGGTACGGTGCCGGCGGGGAGCATGGAGGTGGGTTTGGTGGTGGTGGAGGAGCTGGTGGCGGTGCAGGGTATGGTGGTGCAGGAGGTTATGGAGGTGGCGTTGGTGGTGGATCAGGTGCCGGAGGTGGATATGGCGGAGCTGGTGGATATGGAGGTGGGGCTGGTGGAGGCTCAGGTGTCGGAGGTGGAACTGGTGGTTATGGAGGCGGCGCTGGTGGTGGTTCGGGTGCCGGAGCTGGCTACGGTGGTGGACACGCTCCTTGAGAGAGACCAAAAGAAGCCCTTGGAATCTATCATCTATTATAAGTTATTTACGCTACTAAAACAAAAAAAAGAAAGAATAATAATAATATCGTTGTTGGTGTTGTGTATGGGCTTCAAGTTTGGGTATTGCAAGCTCCGAGCAATGTGTGGATTGATCGTATGAGGGTGCTTTTAAAACCTAAATTCCTATTTGCATAATATTATTCGCTTTGTGTGGCAAAAATCCCGTGCTAAATAACAATATATAAATATCCATATGTCAAATTTTCTTACTGTTATCTCTTATCCAAAAACAAATTACAAATAGATAAACAAAAATCAATTTATCCAAAAGATAGACGTAACTATCAATTTATCAATTACCTGTTTTTATTAACGATAGACGTAACTATCGTTGGATAGGGAGAAAAATACTTTTAATCGAAAAAAAAAATATATTATTTATTTATCATAAATTAATAAACATATAAAAATAAAAATAAAAAAAGTGACTTTAACAAAAGAAAATTAACCCACAAGTTTTACATTTAAATTATTTAAAATAATTTCGAGTTGTTATCGTAATCCATACGAAGGTGGGGATTGGGTGGTATAACACAATTACCACTTGTGTTCTACAATTATAAGCTAAGCGCGTGAAACCTGTAATCATTAATAGTTATTTATTCACTATTAGAAGGAGATAAAAACATGATAGAAATTAATAGTCTTATGCTTTAGATTAATTAAAGATATGAGTTACAATTTAGGGTGTGAGTCAGAAGTACAATCCAATTATCATTAACTATCATCTCTATTGATTCTATCTTAATTGATCAGAGATGTAATTTTTTGGGCTCATTATCTCCGTCACGTAAGTCGAGTGAGACGCATGTTCATGTATTCGTTAAAAAAAATATTTTTAATCTAAATAATAATAATATTAAATTTAATATATATTTAATAAGCACAAATATTATAACATGATAATAAAAAAGGCAAAATCCTTAAAAAAAAACAAAACCCTCTAGTTTTTTTTTTTTTTTTTTTTTGAGTGATCCTTTTTGGGGTTATGAATTGATTTAAACGACTCAAAACTCATAGTTAATAAATTAAATAATATCTATATTAATTAAAAAAATTAATCTTAAACTTATAAATATAAATACTATAAAATAATAAAATTATATAAAAAGGATAAATTGTCTGAAAAAGTTTGAAGTTTTTATTTTTTATGATTTATTACTATGCAGTGTCTCCTTTTTTTTTTTTTTTTACCATATAACCATCCTTTTTTGGTTTATTATCATAAAGAGCCTCTCAAGTTTATTGCCTCCATCTTTTTACTCTGTCACCTAACCCTTTCTCTTTCTCTTTCTTGATGTGATTACCAACTTAATGAGAAGCTAGTGTTATTGAGACATAACAGAGGGGAAGACATGTGAAGGGGAGATGGCCATATCTGACCGAGGAGAAAAAAAATGCACAAAGGAAGAAAGGGTGAGGAAATGGAAATGGCACAGAGGTAAAGGTGGTGGCCAATGATAGGGAGGCCAAAGGTGATCTCATCTTTTTAAAACTAAGAGACACTCCATATGAAAAATAAAAAAATGGGCGTCCTATGAAAAAAAAATAAAAATTTGAGGTTTTTTTTAAGAAATTTGCCCAAAATAATGGCTCAAGTTGAAGGTTTTAAGGACTGAAATAAATAAAATATTACTTATTTTAAAATTATCAAAATTATAAAAAATAGTCATCTAAGCTTTTTTAAGTCAATTTTGAAGGTATCTTCAAGATAAATTTTTTTTATAAATTATGAAAGTGGGTTATACTGTTTCTGAATACAATCTAAAGACATAGGTCTTTAAAAAACTTTCTTTAATAATAAACTGGTTGAACAATTATCTTAAATTGAGTGAAATTAAAAAAAATAATTTCAAGCTTTTAAAGGCTGAAAATTAAGAATACCTATTTTAAAGGCTACAAAATAAACAAAATAATTATTTATGCATTTTCAGATTATTTATAAGATTTTTTAAAATTTTAGAAAGTTTTACAATTAATGGAATATGAGTAATAGAGTTTTTGAATGAGATTACATTATTTTGAACATAGTGCTACCGTATTCAAAAACAGTGTAACTCAGTCTTTCAATTTTTTTATTACATCAAAACTTCATAAAATATTCTCTAATAATATTTAAGTGATTTTTTTATCTCAAAGTGGTAGTAAATTCACCTTAGGGTAGATTTATAAAAATAACATTTTTTTTCATGCTTTTAAGGGCTAAAATATCTATTTTAAAAGCTCAAAAAAAAAACAAAAAAAGTCGTTTAGACATTTTCATTTATTTTACAAATTACAAAATTTTCTGAAATTTTAAGAATTCTTAGGAGTGAATTTTGAGTTACATTATCTTTCAATTAGATTAAACTATTTTAAATAAGACCCAAAAATACTGTAACTCCATTAAAAAAATAGTGCAAATCATATCTCTAAAAATTACAAAATTTTCCGAAAATTTAAGAATTCTTAGAAAGAGTGAATTTTGAATTACATTATTTTTAATTAGATTAAACTATTTTTAAATAAGACCCAAAAATACTGTAACCCCATTAAAAAAATAGTGCGACTCAGATCTCTAAAAAAATTTTGTATCCTCAAAATTTAAGAAAACATTCTATAATAATATTTAAATAGATTTTATCCCAAGGGAGTTGTAAATTCACCTTAAAATGGATAAATTTAAGAAAATAATATAATTTCAGGCTTTAATTGCTGAGAAAAATAAAAATAAATAAAAATAACATCTATTTTTTCTTAAGTCATTTCTATGGTTTTATATAAATCCAAGAAATTTTGAAAAAAAGTGGAATGTGAGTTGCATTGTTTTTTATTGAAACTACAAGATACCGAGATACTATAATTTCATGCTTTATTGAACATTATTAGTTTATGATCAGTCTTGTTAGTGCAAACAACTTTATGCCGTGGCCTCGGGGTCGTCGCGGCTTGGTTGGGGCTCCGAATGACGAGGATCTTGCACGGTGTATCTTACGAGGTTGCCCCCGGTGGTCTATTATGATGGCCCGGTCGGGACGCTTCGTCGGGCGGGAAGCTTTGCCGCGGCACCGGGAGAAGAGACCCTGTCCTTGTACCTGCACACAGGTCGGGTCGGTGGCTCGGCCCGACCCCTCCGACGATCAAGTTAGTGGATGTGGAGGGGATTTCAGATGAAGAAGGGTTTTTGTGTGTCTGTCTGTCCCATGTCCCCCCTGCTCCTTTAGAGCCTGGGGGTATTTATAGGTAAGTTTTGGTGTTACCTGATGTGTCGGCCTGTCGGGGCAGGACCGTACCTCTGATGGCGTCTGACATCGCCATTGGTGTTGCGTGGAGCAAAGGAAGTCTCGGGCAAGTTGTGGCCGCGCAAAGGAAGTCTCGGGCAAGTCGTGGCCGTGTAAAGGAAGTCTCGGGCAAGCTGTGGCCGAGGAGCTACTTAGGCGGGCAGGCCGCGCAAAGGAAGTCTCGGGCAAGTTGTGGCCGCGCAAAGGAAGTCTCGGGCAAGTCGTGGCCGTGTAAAGGAAGTCTCGGGCAAGCTGTGGCCGAGGAGCTACTTAGGCGGGCAGGCCGCGCAAAGGAAGTCTCGGGCAAGTTGTGGCCGCGCAAAGGAAGTCTCGGGCAAGTCGTGGCCGTGTAAAGGAAGTCTCGGGCAAGCTGTGGCCGAGGAGCTACTTAGGCGGGCAGGCCGCGCAAAGGAAGTCTCGGGCAAGTTGTGGCCGCGCAAAGGAAGTCTCGGGCAAGTCGTGGCCGTGTAAAGGAAGTCTCGGGCAAGCTGTGGCCGAGGAGCTACTTAGGCGGGCAGGCCGCGCAAAGGAAGTCTCGGGCAAGTTGTGGCCGCGCAAAGGAAGTCTCGGGCAAGTCGTGGCCGTGTAAAGGAAGTCTCGGGCAAGCTGTGGCCGAGGAGCTACTTAGGCGGGCAGGCCGCGCAAAGGAAGTCTCGGGCAAGTTGTGGCCGCGCAAAGGAAGTCTCGGGCAAGTCGTGGCCGTGTAAAGGAAGTCTCGGGCAAGCTGTGGCCGAGGAGCTACTTAGGCGGGCAGGCCGCGCAAAGGAAGTCTCGGGCAAGTTGTGGCCGCGCAAAGGAAGTCTCGGGCAAGTCGTGGCCGTGTAAAGGAAGTCTCGGGCAAGCTGTGGCCGAGGAGCTACTTAGGCGGGCAGGCCGCGCAAAAGAAGTCTCGGGCAAGTTGTGGCCGAGGAGCATGGACTCGTGGGAGCAGGCCGCGCAGGTGTGGCCTCGAGCAGCATGGAGCCGAGGAGCACGACGCAGGCGGGCTGGTCGCGCAGGTGTGGTCTCGGGCAACACGCGGTCGAGGAGCACGACGCAGACGGGTCGGCCCGAGAAGCTACTTATGCTTCTTTCCCTCTTCGCCCACTTGTCAGCAGAGAGGGGGTCGATAGCTCACTGTATTTGGTTTTCCTTTTTGAGGGGGAGCTGGTTGCTTGCGTCGCACGCTTTCGGGTGTTGAGATCGAGGCGTCGGGGTGTTGCCGCTTCAGTGGGGTTGCCACGTCAGGCTTTCATTAATGCGGGGCGTCTTTTGGTATTTCTGACGCTACGTGACGGTTACGCACGTGCGCGGGCGGGTTGCCGCCCATTCTCGGGAGGCGAAGGGGCGTTGGTTCTGGCGGGATATCTTCTTTAAATAGTGGGCGCCTGGCTTCGTTTTTATCTTTCGCCGCCGAATCTCTTCCTTCAGGTCTTGCCGTCCCCTTTCCAGTCTTCTTTCGTGTCCCCTGCGTCATTCTCCCTTTTCCCGTAGCGCCCTCCCGTCAAGGTCAGTTGAGATGTCGCCCTCCACTTCTTCCTCTCCTCCTTCCCCTTCTCGTGCGGCTGGGGGCAAGTGTCCTCCGACGTCTCCTATGGGAAGCTCTGATGGGGAAGTGGCGCGGGCCCTAGAGGCCTTGATGTGGCCGCACGACAATGACTCCACTGTGAGTGGGTCATTGCTAGAGGGACTCCGGGAGCGCTATAGTATCCCGGAGGACCACATCCTCAGCGCCCCTGAACCGGGACAGCGGGCGTATGATCCGGTCCCGCAGGGTTTCGCGCTGACTTTAGACGCCCTTGAGGCGGGTTTGCGCTTTCCCCTTCACCCTCTTATCGTGTCCTGCATTTCCTTCTGGCGGATTTCACCGTCACAGGTGGCGCCGAACTCCTGGCGCTACCTAGTGGTATTCCTGGGGGAGTGCCACTACGCCAACATCACCCCCACCCTTAACTTACTTCTTTCCTGTTATCGCCTTTCTAAAGGCCCGGGGGGTTACTTCCTATCTGCCCGGATGAGCTTTCGAGTCGATGGGGCCCCTTCCAATAACAAAGGGTGGAAGGGGAGATTTTTTTACATTAGCCGCGTGAAGGACTAGGGTTTCAGGGTTCGATGGTCCGCGAGGGCGATCGACAACACCTCCCCGAGCTTGAATGAAGCGGAGCGCCAAGATCTGGGGAGGCTCAAAGAGATTCTCCCTAGCTCCCAGGCCCTTCGGAACATGA
>LVTN01001348.1:47672-74830 GCA_001649415.1 Musa itinerans
CTTCGTCGGGCGGGAAGCTTTGCCGCGGCACCGGGAGAAGCGACCCCGTCCTTGTACCTGCACATAGGTCGGGTTGGTGGCTCGGCCCGACCCCTCCGACGATCAAGTTAGTGGATGTGGAGGGGATTTCAGATGAAGAAGGGTTTTTATGTGTCTGTCTGTCCCAGGACCGTACCTCTGATGGCGTTTGACATCGCCATTGGTATTGCGTGGAGGACCGAACTGCCGCAGGGTATGGGCAAAGCTTCGGTCGACGTCTTCCTCTGCCTCGGCCGGTCGTGCGGGGCCAGGCGATGAGGTCGTCCGGGAACGGTTGATGTTGGCGTGCATCAAATCGGTGTTTAATGCTCACTCCCTTGGGTAGTGTGCCGTGGCTGACGTCATGGCGCACCATGTCGCCATTTTTGTCCTTATCAAGTCTAGTGTCTTTCATTTGGCAATTTCAAGAGACATTTGGATTTAACTTAAAAGGAAGGGAAAAAATGAAAAAGAGAAAGACAAATTATTTGTTGAGACTATTTTTATCCAATTAAAAAAAATAGAGATTTTTTTGGGAATAAAATAAAAAATAGAATCACTAAGTGAGAAAAGAGAGTGTTTAAAATAGGAATTTATTTCAGGAAGTTTATCCTAACAAAAATGGATTTTTTCTGTGTTGTATTTGTGAAAAAGAACACTTGTATTCAAACTATTTGCCAACAGCGTATCGGGGAAGAAGTCCAAGTCTGCCGAACTTGTCCGTGCCGCCTCCTCAGTTTTAAAAGCGTCGTGGTGGTTTCCCTCCCTCCTCCTTCCCGAACCCTTCTTTGTACAACCAAATTGTCAATTCTTTAGAACCCTAATCTCTCTTCAATAAGTCGGCCTCTTCCTTCCTTCGCATCAACATCATGGTACTGCAAATTTTCATTGTATTCTAGGGTTTAATTGTTGTTCTTTTTGTGTGTGTTTGATTTCTCGACGTCTATTCCATTTAGTTCGGTCGTGATTTTGCCGACGTTTTCCTTTCGCCTCTGTCTATGAGTTACGAGCCCGGCGTCGTGGTAAGGGTTCCTTTACGTTCCTCGTATCGTCTACGTTGTGAACGGCTCTTGAGAAAAGGTTCCATCTTGGATGTGATTTTGACGCGAATCCGTTTGCCGTGGTTGGTCCCATCGCAGGGAGCTTCTCTCTTCAACTTGGGGAATACGTGCTTCCTCAATGCGGTTCTACAGTGCCTCACGCATACCGTGCCCCTCGAACAGAAGATCCGCAGGACGGATCATCCTTGTTCCTGTTGTGGTACGAGATTTTGTGGTTCATCCTTTAATTCCTCTGTTCTCAGATTTGCGTTTATTTGGGATTTGTACTATTTGCTGACTCTAAGACAAAGTAATGATTGATTTTATAACTCCAGGTGATATTGGAGGTTTCTGCTCTTTCTGTGCCTTGAAAGGACACATCAATAGTTCTTTGTTTCTTTCAGGATATGTGATCTCCCCAACAGATTTTGCTAAAAATTTGAACAGTATGCTTCTCATTCTCCTATTATGCCATCTATTTATTGTTTTGTTAATGTGCTTGATACATGCTGATGTTTCTATATGAAATCTGAAGTTTTGTTGTTAGTATTATTCTTATCAATCGTATACCAAGTATAATTTTTCTTTTAAATGATATCCTGACTTGTCCTGTGATCGTTTTATTATCGATTGACTGTGTTTTCCAAATGCTTATTGATATTGGAAGCCTTATATCCTTTTTCTCATGAGTATAAGATAATCCAATGGTGATGTTTATAAAGGATTTCGTACTACAAGTTTGTGCATTTGCATGTCTCGCTCGATGTCAGTCCAATAAATGTTATAAAAAATTATCATCGATGTCTAAGTTAACCTGATACGATCTAAATCTAAGAGTATAAGATTATTTGAGGTGATTCCGAAGGGGTTCCAAGGTGAAAGTTTTAAACTCCCGATATATCACTCGTATTAAGATCAACGTCGGAGGAAAAATTTTGATATGATCATTTTGATACTCAAGTGAGTGATCAAGGTCTCTTAGTGGGTGTATATTTTTTTGAGAGAAAAACCTCCTAACGTAGCATCGGAATTAGTTTTTATACTTGGCCTTAGAGGGGACTACTTGTAATTGCCCTAATGTTCTATTTTTTGATATTTTGTCCACGTGGGCGACAATGGGAACATAGCCCCGAACTATATATCTTAGACTTTTATTCATGTCAATAGATAAGTGGAGGGTGACATGAACTTTTTTCTTTCAAGTAATGAATATGTGTCGGATGATGATTAAGTGTTAATATATTTTCTATCATGAAAGATTGAAATTGTGTACGTTGGTCATTAGTATGCCTGTTTAAACGGAGTAAAGTATTAGATAGTCTCTTTTTCTATCTCAAATGTAAAAACCTACTGAAATTTGGAATACTTAACCATTGGATTGGCAGAAATATCACCACATTTTCAGTTAGGACAGCAAGAAGATGCACACGAATTTCTCCACTCCTTGCTGGATAATCTACACACTTGCTGTCTTGGTCATTGCACTACAGATCAGCCATCCTCATTGGATGAAGACAGCCTCGTCAAGCATGTATTTGGGGGCCGTCTTAGAAGCCAGGTAATTCTGAAAGTCCTTGCTAAGATGGTCGTGCATTTCTCTGTCCTCTTCTTCGTTTATATGGTATATTTTCATTGTTTCAGCTGCGATGTTGCAATTGTGGTCACTGTTCAGACACATTTGAACCGCTGCTCGATCTCAGCTTGGAGGTTGATGATGTGGACAGCATCGTAGATGCTCTTGCGTCTTTCATCAGGTCGGAGAAAATCGATGATCCTGACATCAACTTCACTTGTGAAGGCTGTAAGACCCAAGTGTCGCTGGAGAAGCAGCTTAAGCTGGACCATACACCACAAGTTCTCACGCTCCATCTCAAGAGGTTCAAGAACGATGGGGTTTTTGCCTGCAAGCTTCGCAATCCCGTGGAATATCCATTGGAACTGGACCTGACTCCATGCCTTAGCTGCCCGGTAGATGAGGTTTGTGTTCCTTCAAATTTCTTGCTGATTGCACTTAAGAACAAAATCAACTTCTCATGATCTATACTCAACTTGTGCAGGTCCACTCAAAATATGATCTTTATGCAGTTTTGCTGCACATTGGTTCATTAGAATTTGGACATTATTTCTGCTGCATTCGTTCATCTCCGAGTACATGGCATTGCATTAATGATTCGAAGGCAAATTCTGACAAAATTTATTTCTTTTTTTAACTGAACTTCCATGGGAGGGAGGCATAATTATGGTGCTTACTTTTTGATGTTTATCTGCAGGTGTTTAGAGTCTCTGAAACTGATGTATTAGCCCAGGATGCCTATTTGCTCTTTTATGTAAAGCAACGATCGTCGTGCTGGTTTTCGAACTTAATGGAGGAAATTAAGACACTAATGGCAACTGATAGTTCCCCATCATCTGCGCTGGGTCATGCACAAAGATATGATCGCTCATCTTTAGTTTATGAGGATGGTTGCAGTAGTTCTAGTGGCACCTCTGAAAGACATGAGGACGCTGATCGATGCAACAATTCTTCTCCTCCCAGCCCAGTCAACAATGATGCGTTCATCCGTGAGGGAGAAGGACGTCAGATAGAAACTCCCTTAGGAACATTCAAACTGAGGAACCATAAGAATAGTTGTGATGAGGATCTGTCTGGACCATCTTCTTTCACATCCTGCAGTCGAAGCTGATGAATGAAACAGGCGCTGCGAAAGCTGTCACGCTTATCGGCTTGCCATAACCATTGCAATCGATGGTCCATGTCCGACCCGCATCTGGACAACATGTTTGATATTGAACCGCTGGGTGAGGTTCTTTCATCTGAAGGATCGCACTCATCATCAAGCAACTCGTTTTCTTCAGTGCTTATCTTTACATTCATATCTGTGAATCTTGCAGAAGATTACACGGAGAATGATTTTGTTGCACAAGTCCAAGTGGAATTCAAGAGCAGTAAAGAAGCAAAGGAAGGATGTCCCGATCAAGAGAATAGCCACCTAACCCGAGAATCTCGTGGGCAGCAACATGGGAATCTCGTGGGCAGCAACATGAGTAAGGTTGGTTCGAATGCACGACATTCTTAGCGCAGCTGTAACACCGGCATCAGAGGTCATCCCTCTTTCTTGGATGGCTCATATTTGGGGTCCCAATATAAAGAGAGTGCCGAAGGATCCGACACCATCTTCTTGTTAGAGATAGGGCACTTACTTGTGTGGCAGGAGTCGAAGTCCTGCGGAAACCTTTTTGTAATTAAAACATTGCTTTACTTTAGCTCCATAGGGACACACAATGTTTACGACCTCGATCTGAATTATAATGTTTGATCTGCAACTGTATATGATGATGTGTCCAGTCTTGTCACCTACGTGGATTATGTTCAGCCAGCATGGCATAGTCCACGTGCTTTTCTACTACGGGTATTTACTCGCGTCAATTCAACATCGTATCCAGGGCTGGCGCAGCCACAAACGTCCAGAATGCTCACAGGAAGATGAAGATGGCCTGACATTTTTGACAACGCGAAAAGAGAGTGTAATGGAAATACGTGCTGCCATCATCCTATCCAACCAAGTCGTCACTTTCCGCGCCTCGAACGCTTGAGTCGGTCTCGTGCCATCCGTTTTGCTACATGTGGGAGGGGTTAGGGGCTGCTGGAGACATGCACGCCACGTCCTTTTCTCGCTCCAGCTCACACCATTACCAGTGGCCCTCTCGCCGGCCCCTTTTGACCGTGGATTTCTACTGCTGCACCGGTCAAACAACAGGCGAGGCAACTCAACCACCAGTCGGATGCGTCTTCGCAACCTCAGCTCAAAGGAAAGCAGAAGTGAAGGCTGGGGAGAATCCAGCAAGGGGGAGGACCGCTCGGGCACGTAAGCAAGCATCCCCCACCACCAATTCCACCGCTCTATGGTTCCGTCTCAATTACTTCCCTTCTCCACTTTCGCTCGCTCTCATCATTCATCATCTCTGCCTCCCTTCCTGGTATCATAGGAAGATCCAATAGGAAAGAAGGTCTTGCGAAGAGGAGGCACAAGTATGGATCAGTCGAGAAATAATCACTACCATCATCATCAACAGCAACAACAACATCTGGGAGTCAACAAGCTGAGCAAGAACATCCGCAAGAGCCCTCTCCGCCAGCCAAACGACTGCTTCAACCAAAACCCACCGCAGCTGCAGCAGCAACAACCACCACCGCCACCGCCGCCGCAGGTGTACAACATCAGCAAGAACGACTTCCGCAGCTTCGTGCAGCAGCTCACCGGCACCCCCTCCCGCGACAGCAGCCCCGCCGCCGCCGCCAATTCCCGGCCTCAGCATCGCCCGCCGCAGCCGAGATCCCCCAGCCCCCGCCTCCAGAAGATCCGCCCCCCGCCGCTCGCCCCCATCGCCCGGCCGCCTCACCCTCCTCTCCGCCCCGTCGCTGCCGCCGCCCAGCCTCCTCCCCGGTATCCGCCCCCTGTGCCTTACCGATACCCTAACTCTAATTTGCTCCCGGTGCCGATTCCTCACCCCAATTCGAACCCTTCTTCCTACTTCCCCCGTCCCTCGCCCTCCGCCGGCGCTGCCTGGGCTGAATCGCCCGTCTCCGCCTACATGCGCTATCTCGAGAGCTCCCTCCTCGGTTCCGACACGTCCCGCCACCCTCAGCCGCAGCCGCCGATGCCCCCCTTTCCGTCCCCAGGGTTGCTGCCCTCCCCGCGCCCGCTCGTCCTGCCATCCCCGAGAGGGATCACGAATTCCAGCTCGCTGCCCTTCCCTCCTACTCCATCAGCATCACCCTTGCCGCTGCCTTCTCCAAGCGCATTCCTGAACCTATCACCTTATCCGCTGCTTTCGCCAGGGTTTCTGTACCCTCCGCAACTCACTCCCAACTTCGCCTTCTCTCCGTTGGCCCAATCGGGGATGCTGGGGGCTGGACCAGGAGCCGGGCCGCAGCCACCACCGTCTCCCCTCGGGTTCTTGTTCCCGCAATCCCCCTCGGGATTCTTGCCCATTCTGAGCCCCAGATGGAGGGACAAGTTGTAGCTGCAAGGAGTGAGCGGTGTTCATCACATCACCATCTTTCCTTGAAACACATAGCAAGGAGGCACATTTCTTCTGTATCAGAAGTAATCTATGAATCTGACCAAAGATCTAACCCAAGTGTCGAAGGAGATGTGGATAGCCATTGGTCGAGCGAATGACTCTGGATACATAGGCAGCCTTAGCTTCTGGGAGGGTGAAGGTGTAGCAGGAAATGAGGCAGGTGAGATATAGTCTACTTTTGACTTCTCTTGCTGCATGTTTGTATTGACTTACTTTACTGCTATTGATCTCATAATGTTATAGTTTCATGTTTTCTCAAAGTAGTAATTCTTGTGTGAGACATCAATTCTCATACTGATAGACAAGTGGTTTTAGGCTCTATAGGAGACAAAATATTAAATACTTGCTCACAATGGGCTTTATGTTCTTTTTAGAATGACATGAAGAAGAAAAGAATTCTCATGCTATGCTGATCTATTGCAGTGTCTGATATGATTCAAGTTCTCACTCCTTTGAATATGGAGATCATCTAGAATAGGTATGCCAAAAGCTAATTCTAAACTTATAAAAAGTGAGGACAAAAGGTTGTTTTTTTCTCTCTTGTATTTCTTTAAGGGCAAATTTTTGAGAAAAAAAATATTTGTTTTATTTTTGGGTCCATTTTTCATATTTCCCACATTTTAATAATATTTTAAAATACTCTTTACATGATACAATAATAGTCTCATTTCCAATTTCTAAGTTATAATGTTTTTGAATAAGCTTGTAGTTTTTTTTTTCAAAATACTATTCGAAAACACTATAAGTAATTTATCAGCATATCAACATAGAATCAAATTCAAAAATACTTATTGGATACTAACCAACAATATATAACATTATTGGCATCAATTTTTTGGTTACTCTAAATCTTTTGTAGCATACTCATTCAATCATGTTATTCGTGAGGGGAATAGAGTAGCTAATTGGTCGATAAATTTTATCAAATCAAATAGAAACGTTCTCAATTGAAGGAATTTTTTGCCATGTTAAGCTCAGGTCTTTTGAGTTGTACTCTTTTAAGACCTCATAATTAATCTATGGTTTGATGCTTTTGGGAAAAAAAGAAAACATGAAGCCTCTCTATTTACATATTTGAAGCTTTACTTCTTTATATATATATATATATATACTGTTTTTGAATAAGCTTATATTATTTTGGTGGAGGTATCAGAAATACTATAAATTTATTAAAAATATTCTAACTTATATAAAAGTATCCCTATTTAGTTCTTCTTGTTGTTAACTAATAAGGAGAATTCTTAAAAATTATATTTTTTTATATATAAATTAGTTTTTATTGCATTTTAAGTCTATTTGTGTCTGTTTGAGTCTATTTACCTTTTGAATTAAACTTACAATAAGTAGTAAAAGATATTATAACTAACATAGAAGTCTCCCAATTTGATTATTTTATTCTTAAGTCAATAAGAATAATTATTTATACTACGTTTTGAGTCAATTTATCTTAGTTAAAACATGCTTTTGAATAGATAGATTTGTGGAGGTGCCAAAAGTATTATAAATCTATTAAAACAATATTATATCTGACTATGTATATTTAATACATACGCGATCGAACTGATTCATCCTAGACCGATCCATAAAGTTTTCAGATGAGAAAGAAACGATGAAAATGCCTTCATATTGTGTTAGGCATAAACGTTCACACGTAGTAATCACACGAACAATAACAAAGAAAAGTCATGTCTCTCACCTATTAATTAATGGATGTTGTTAAGATGAGTGTAGCTATGCCAAACATTTAATGCTGAACAGACTAATGTGCATTTGACAACAGTGGTATAGTTAGAAGCTTGTGAGATTCCAAGGAAAGATCAATTATTACCTCTCCTTTTTTTCATATTTAAAATAATGAGATTCTAAGGAAAGATCAATTATTACCTCTCCTTTTTTCATATTTAAAATAATGAGATTCTAAGGAAAGATCAATTATTACCTCTTCTTTTTTTTCATATTTAAAATAATGAGATTCTAAGGAAAGATCAATTACCTCTTCTTTTTTTTATATTTAAAATAATGAGATTCTAAGAAACGGTCAATTACCTTTTTTTTTAATATTTAAAACAATGAGATTCTAAGGAAAGATCAATTATTACCTCTCCTTTTTTTCATATTTAAAATAATAAAATTCTAAGGAAAGATCAATTACCTCTTCTTTTTTTCATATTTAAAATAATTATTAAGTTTTAAAAGAACAAGACACAAATTCTTTTTTTTTGTTATTTTTATAATTTCGCTGCAATAAATTACGCGTCCTCTTCGAATAGGGCTACTACTTTTACAACGCCCGACCCGGCCCATCAATATATATATACGTGTATATATATATATATATATATGTATATGTATATATATATTCCGGGGAACCCCAGCGAGAATCCGCGCCTCCTCTCGTCTCCTCTCCAAAAATCGAACCCAGCGATGGGGAGGAAATCGAAGGATTCGGATCAAGAATCCTCGGCCGTCGTCAAATCACTCTTCTCCGACGATAATCCCTTCCGCCGCAAGCCCCAGCCGGAGTCGCCTCTCCCGACGCCCGAGCTAGGGTTAGGGTTGGCTGGGAAACCGTCCAACCTCGTAGGTGGCGGCGTCGACGATGCACAAGAGGCGAGGAAGAGAAAGCGGAGTAAGGGGTCTGGAATTCCTAATCCTAGCTTGACGCCCGCCTCCATTCCCAATAAAAGGAAGAAGTTCGAGAATGGAGAAGACAGCGGGAGTCCCAAAGAGAACAGAAAGAAGAGGAAGAGGAGCGAGATAGAGGAGGAGTACGAGAAGCGGATATATGATGCGGCGGAGAATGTTCTCGAGGGTGATGGGGTTGAAGGAAGGATTGTTGCAGTCGGGGAGAAGAGGAAAGCGGCTGATGTGGTCTCATCAGACATGGAGGTCTCAAAGGAGGCCTTCGATGACGAAAGCAAGCTTATGAGGACAGTGTTCGTTGGAAATTTACCACTAAAGACCAAGCGAAAATCTCTGCAGAAGGAGTTCCTGAAATTTGGTGAGGTGGAGTCCGTCCGGATAAGATCCGTGCCTATTGTCTACGTGAGTGCGTCAAACTCTGCTCCTAAGATGACCTCTTTACTTTTATGTTTTCCTGATTTTTGTATTGGTTTTTCTTGATCAGAGCAAGACACCCAGGGCGATAGTGCAGGGAAAAATCAATGATGCTGTTGATAGGTTAGTAATTTTTTTGTTATTTTATGATTTATGATGAAACTTCTGCAAATAAGTTCTTCTCGTTAATTTTTTTCATTATGTAACTTCAATGTTGGAAGCCCGAATGTGCCTGAAATTCACCTTTTTTTTGAGGGGGAACGAATTCAACAATGTCATCAAACTCTTATATGAAAACATAATCATAACCTTCAACTAATATCTAGTCACATTTATTTGAGGTTTGTCATATAGATCCTTTTATTGGGAAATAGGCGCCATTAGTTGGTAACTAATGTTCTATCTACCTCTGGCATATATCAACCCTTTGCAGCTCACCGTTGTCCATTTTATAGGCACTTGCAATACGGGTGTGATGTGTTTTTTTCCCCTCTTAAATTAGGATGATATACTGGGATTTGTAGCCTGCTGATTTTGAAGGATTGGGATTCACAGCCTGCTGATTTTTTTTCTTTTTAATTCTTGCCTTGTTTGCATGCTATGCATGTCATTTTCAGCCTACAGCCAGTTGATTATTCATGCCTAAATTCAGAAGAATACTTTATTACAGCAACAGCAGCTGAAGTGAACGTGGCAAAACCAACCCTAAATTTTATAAGTTCTCTGAGCCTGTTTCCTCTCTTATTATCAGCGTCAATTAATATTCCATTTTGATAGGGAAGTGGATTGACTGTATGTTTAGTAATTGATGATTTCTTCTTTAATTACTTATTAGTGGATCTTTTTGATGTTTTTTAGTCCTGTTTCTCTGCTAATATTTGATAGTTTTAGCCTATGTTTATGCATTTTTTCTTACTTCACCTCGTTCTTACATTGCAGTGTACATGCATACATTGTTTTTAAAGATGAGCAATCAGCAAAGGCTGCACTATCCCATAATATGGCACAGGTGGGCTAGATTCTATTTTTTATTGTTCTTTAAGAGCTGTGTACTTCACTTTGTTGGTCAGTAGTGATTTTTGTCTATGATAACTATACTTGCTCATGTAGTTTGGAGGAAATCACATTCGTGTAGACATGGCATGTCCACCACGTAAGAAATTGAGAGGAGATAGTCCACTTTACGACAAAAAGAGGACTGTTTTTGTGGGCAACCTACCGTTTGATGTGAAGGTAATATCTATTGTTTTTCTCTGTATTGAAGTTTAGAGAGTTCATGGTTTGGTAGTGAGGGTTGTAAAAAAAAGCTTTATTATACTTTTTGGGGTAATGTTCACTTTTGCTTTCAGGATGAAGAACTCTATCAGTTATTTTGTGGGCTGAGCGAAATAGAATCTAATGTGGAAGCTATACGAGTTGTTAGAGATCCTCAGACGAGCTTGGGCAAGGGTATTGCATATGTTCTGTTTAAAACACGGGTAAGATTGACTACGATTCTTTTATGATTGACTATTCTTCTTGCCAGTAATTAATCACATATCTATATATTGCCTATTGTTTATGTTTTCATTTTTTGCCTCCTAGCTATTAGTTTCTAATACTTGTATTTGACATTCACTTCACACTGCTATAAGCACTACAAAGGAAACCTAGTGATTGTGCTTTTAGTTCCTCATCTTTTAGATTCTAGATCTCCAATCATGTCTTAGGTATGGTGACTGTAGTTTGTTATGGCCTGATACCTCGGACTCTTTTTTGGTTTATCACTCAATGGACCCACTAATTAGTGTGCTATAGTCTCTCTTATTATTTCTCTATCTGTCAGTTCTGACCGAGGCCTATATCTCCTAATGCATGTTAAAGTATGACCATGTTCATAGTATCTAAATTTAAATATGAAGCTAGCTTTAGAAAACACTTCATTTAATCGTTTGATTGGTTCCATGGCTCTACATGAAATTAATTTGATTTGTGGCTCCCTTTCTTGAAATCCCTAATTTGCTATATGGCCTATGTACATGTGTTTGTAACCGAGTACTATTCTTGGCAATCTCTGTTGACTCCATTAGATATTGCTAGGTCAGGGGAAACAGAGGTTTAACACACTGTCATGTGCACCAACATATTATGTGTGGCTTCAGATTGACTTGCTCAAAGATAACAAATTAGGCTTCATTTGACTCTTTTTAAGTAAATCCTCTGACAATTCCTCTCTTATCCTGATTAGAGTCCAGTGAGCCATGTATAATAGTCACAAGGCATTTAGGGCATTATTGTTGATCCTCTCAGTGACGGATGGGGACACTCTAACACGCACCTAACCCGTTAGACTGATATTTGTTTGATCAACCTGTTAGGTTAGCATATATCAGCCTTTGAGCAATTCAGGTGAAATTCTGCATTTTCTTAATTTCTGATTTCAGCTTTAAACAATCCAGATGGAACTCTTCATTCTTCAAAATCTTGGATTACATTATATTTGGCACAGATGTCAGGATAAGAATCATTTGATAAAGTTATATGCCAGTTGTCCTAATGATTCAGTCAACCAAGGTACTAATTTGGTATTACCTCGAGTTCTGCCCCTTAACCTGAGTTGAATGCACTGTGACATCTTTGATTAGTCTATTTAGTAGATATCAACTCTAACCATCTTTATTTCTAATTGTCTTCGTTCTCCAAATCTATCATACACAGGTCTGCCTGAACAAAGTCAGCTTCTGAAGGGTGTGCTTGTTATATGAACACATAAATCAAGGCACAATCTAGTTAGAAGATGTAAGGGTGTTCAGATTTCATGTCCCATCATCGTCTTCTTTGAAAACTAGCATAACACTAATTATTTGACAGATTCTGTTGAGTATACCCTTTTTGTTGATCAGCTTTAAGCAATGAATGATACAAGATGGTTTTTCTGAATCTACTTGTTGTGTGTCTTTCGAGAACTACAATCATGTATTTAATTGCTTCCCTTATATAGCAATACCACTAGTTGTATCCTCGACCATGTTTATTTTCTCTGTTGTTACAAGTGAAAGGGCACCAAATGATCTCACTTAATCATCAATGTTCCTCGACTTTAAGCATTTAGTGTTTATTCTACAAACATTATTTTCATTAATTTCTTCACATTGTTGAATAATAGAAAAACTTCTATCCTTATGAATACTTCATTAAATAATTTCTTCATTTTTTTGTTAATCTTCTAATCTTTAACAAGTATCTTTTTACCTTCACCCTCTGTATGCTTAATTGTTACATAGGCTTTTGTTCTTTCTTTCTCTGGTTTCGGCAATATGAGAAATATCTTTTTCTGCATCATTATTACCATTATAACTGTCATAAGCTTTGTATTTATGTATTGGAATATGAATATTATGTATTGTAAATTATATGTAGAAACATTTATTGTACATATTTAATTAGCTATAGTCTCCTGGAGCTTACTTGTGTAGCTGCATCTTAGAGTTAGAACCAAAGATATAATTATCCGCCATATGTTTGAACATTTTAAGCACAAAACCAGAGATGGCAGAGATGGTATGCTTTCTATAATCGTCGCTTCAAGATTAAGAAAAAAAAAAAGGTTGGAGGCCTATATAGAGACACACCACATTATCATTTTAATTGCGTTGTGAGCCACCCACGGAAGGGCAAGGAAAATAATAAAAAGAAGAAAACAACTGGACACATACATGTTTGTGTCCAAAGTGGTAGGTGATGTCAGTTGTACGAACATGTTTCTTACAGGAGTCTCACACATTTTGCCCGCAGGATGCTGCCAATTCCGTTGCTAAGAGAAGGGACTTAAAGGTTAGAGATCGTATCCTTAGAGTTTGCCATGCAAAGTCTGCGGATGTGACACCATCAAAGACTTCGAGTGTCAGACCAAAGAGGCAATTCCCAGGGAAGATGCATGGTGTGGCCAATGGTGGGACATCATCAGTAGGTGAAAATGACAAATCCAAGGCGAAGGCTGCTTCTCTGTCATACCAAGGAGTGAGATCAAGCAAATCTGGTGTGATGAAGAAGTCAAACTTGCGGCCACAAGTCAGTAACCAAGGGAACAACAAGAGGGTTGGAGGTTCAGATCAGATGGATCGTAAAGCTAAACGGCCTGCAGTCGCTGCCAGGAAAGCAAAGCAACTTCTGAAGAAACGCAAACTGGAAGCTGGTACACCACTGAATACTCACGTCAACAAGAAAGCAAGAAAAGATTGAAGTTCAGCAATTTGATCGACTCGTTGTAATATTTAACTGTGCACTAGATTGTTTGTTGGTTGCTGACCTGACAAAGTGCATGAAGATGATGAACGTCTCTTCCTAGTTCTTGTAGTGTTGGCTGTGCGCAACTCAACAACCTTTTGTGGTAACTGGCATGCCTCCATAAACTCATCTTGCATGCAGAAGAAGGTGTCTTTTCAGTTCTACCGCCATCTGGAATTCTATTTGTTCTCGCAGAATTTGATTTTCAAAAAAAAAAAAAGAAGTAATCAGCAATTTTTGTTACATTAATTTTCAGTAACTTTGTCTGTAATTTTACACTGAAACATGGATTCCAACCTAACAATGTTCTCGGTTCTGTATTTCAAGTTCACATGATATTTTTATAACCCATAGTGCATCGTACCGTCGCCGCCCCCATTTAAGACCCCATCAAGGTGGTGGTCGAGGAGATGTATCAAATGTTCCTGGCAGAATTAAATGGCAAAGCTCCAAATCCCACTATTTCTACCAAAACCAATATTTATCGAGATATGTCAGACACTGATGCAATGCCCATCTGCTCAACCAATACATAGCGTAGCAAATAGGACACCTTTGACCCGCTTAGGGATATGCTAAACAAAAACAAAGGATAAATTTAACATGAAAACTAAATTAAGCTTATCTATGAAAAATAAACCCACCAAAATAAAAATATAAACGAAGCATTTACAATGAACTGGAAATCCCAAAACACAAATCAGGTCTAAGCATATTTACATATATTGTATCCTCCCTCCCCAGAATCAGCAGCAAATAATCATGGAATCATCAGACTGACGACCTCCATTTTGGAAATTCCAGTCCGGAAATCTGCTGCAAGCCTTGGAGGGAACAGTTGTGATGATCACACAACCAATGTCAGCTTCATTTTCTTTCCTATGCATCATTTACAGTTTGACTTTTGTTTATCAACGTGGGTGTCACCGAAACAATCCCTATAAAGAATAGTGTTGCTATTGCTTGGAAATCATATAGGTCGGCCACAGATCTTAATTCTCCAAGGGCAATTCCAGCCTGATATACAACGAAAGGCCAATCAACATCACATGAACACACATGCGAAAAGCTACACAGTCAAAATTGTAATGAAACATCATACAAGAGGATTTTATAGCCATTAAAGAAATAAGTTAAAACCTCTCACAAAAAAAAGAAAAGAAAAAAAGGTCAGCTACTTAAGCAAACTAGTTAGAGGCAGAGGAATGGTACCCTGACTGTGACATAAGCAGCTGGGATGAGCCCAATGATCGTTGCCAGGAAGAATATGTGGTATGGCACATCTACTATTGGTGAAGCAACATTGATAAAAGTATTTGGCAGTGTAGGGGTGACTCTGAGGAAAAGCATGTAATTCAACAGCTTCTCTCTTCTTTTAGCCACCTGAAACGAGATAAGCAACTGCTATATTAACGAGACATGGACACAGAAAATTCATTGGATGCAAAATGTACAAACTGGTTAATAGACCGAAATGGTTGCGTTAATTGAAATTACTACATCTCAGTCACTAAAAACGACTACAATTAGATATACATAATGTGAAACTACTGGAAACACATCTATCAGCCAAAACAGGCTCTTGATTCATCTACGACTTAAGCCCTACATCTTCATAACATGTTCCATTAACCCATTGTTAAGAAAAGGTCAAGTTTTCACCTGTTCTTGGAAAAAACTGAGCTTGTCTGGCCACAACGAGAACACCAGGGGTCTTCCTATCAGATATGACAAGAAATAACATGAAGATGCACCAGCTGTGGCAGCAAAGACGACTAAAGCTACGCCTCCCAGAACTCCGAAAAGGGCTCCGGCCAGAAGGGACATAAAAATGGTCCCTGGAATCATAAAAGTCTGCATAAAAATGTAGACTGTGCAGTAGCCCACCAAAACCTGTATGGTGTAGTCACTTGTGTAACTCTCAAGATTATCCCTGCACACAGGGGTTCCAATAACAGGATCAGAAAGACTCGCACAGAACACAACTGTTGACAGTGATTTGCATCGAGGCACAATTATGTGCAAATGTGTTAAGTCACATACGTTAATTACTCAAAATAAAGGGAAATATACTGGAAGATAAAATAATTCAAAATAAAGCAGAAATAAAAAATTATTTCCATATGAAGGAAAAAAAACCCTATTTTATTTGTTTTCATTCACCAGAACTGATACTAACAGAGGAAATCTCGAAACATATTCACGATGTACAACAAGTTCTATCCAGAAGCAACCCCTAACAAGAACCCAAGCTAAAACATAGAATAACAAAATCGAAGGATTCCAAATTTCGTTACTTTCATACACCTTTAATACACACGCAGATCTTCATTGAATAGAACTAAAGTTTGACACCTACAACTGCGGAAAGAGGGGAAAGATCACCTCAGATCCTGGATGTCCTCGACCGAGCGGGGCAATTTGAGGAAACTATAGTCCGAGGACGGCATCGAAAGATACACGGCGACCAAGACCAATCCGAAGCTCGCCACCACACAGGCCGCCGCCGCCGCCTCCCATCTCGACAGCGAGTACTTGGAATCTCTCCCCATCGTCCTCTCGTACGAACGAACGAATCAGCGGGGCGAGAGAGAGGATCTGACTGGGGAGAAGAGAGGCAGAGGGGAGGAGAATCGAATCACAACGAAGGAGCCCTAAATTTTCTCCCCTCTGCTTCTCTCCTCTCTTATCGGACTCGTAATGACGAGCGGTAGGTATGATTGTTGCCGGTGAAGAGTCTGTTGCTCCGCAGGAACACCTGTGGCGGCCGCAAGCTGTGCGAATATTCGCTTGCAGCCGATCCATGGTCGCCACGTGTACGGCCGAAACATCACGCGGCTGATGATTTAAACGGAATCTGAAACCTCACCCCTGCCGAAAGATCTCATACGCTCGAATCTCATCCGACGGTCGGGATAAGGGTATACTAGGATAAGATGTCCACCGCGGAGATCACCGTGTCGTTTCCAACGTGTTCCACCGCTTTTGTTGAGAACGGTGGGCCCGAGTCTGCCGTGGCTTCTACTCCACACACGTGGATTTATTCCTACATTAATGATTATCTAATCTTCGATGCTTCTTCGGGTTCGATTTAAATATATCAAATACTCTTGGAGAAAAAACATGTTTGGCCACAGTATCAACTTTGTTGTTGCCATTTGATTGCTCTTTTTATTTTTTTTGTTTACCTTGTATTAGTAGACGGTAAAACTATGAGCCGCTAATAAAAAAGAAGACAGAGAGAGAAACCTAACGTTCAAATTATTCAGTTGGCATTAGTTAGTATTTTTCCTTCGTGATGTGACTTGCTCACTCAGATCAATTGTGCTCGCTATAATTGAATTCAAAGTCAACATAATAATAATGATGGCAGCCGTCATAGTTAACCACAAATCTCATCCTATTTATATCAAATTCGACTAATTAGATCATCGTGGATCCTTTTGTACGTATATTTGTTTCAAATTTGATTATCCAATATTTTAGTCTGACTTCAGTAAGTCAGACAGATACGAGTCTGCTAAAAACACAGAAAAACACATGATAACTGTGACAGTCCAACTTGTTTTCTGGCACGCGAGAGTGGAGGGTGGCGTGTTGGATCAGTGGCACTGTCAGATAGAGATATGGTGGACAGACCAGCAGACATTCATCATTCACAAAATGATGGATGGATTGCGATTCTGACACGCAACAGCCGCAAGAAAGCTTCGACATTTCACTCTGTGATCCAGAGAATAAGAAGATTAACTCCTGCAGAGAACACATCTTTTTGGCAACCAAGTCTTTGTTTGTTCCTCTGAATCAATTCATGTCTAAAGAGATGATTCTTTTGTGGCCCGGCCCACTTGATTCGCGTCTCGTGCTGCGTGTTGCTTACTCTCTCCAATGTTTTAATGTGGCCGAATGATACCGAGGGAAGACAAATATTGCATCTTCGTCTGATCGTGTGATGTCACCGGAAGCATTTCTGTTGGAGACGATCTCGCGACACAGCAGAGGCAGATGGGCTATAAGAACGTGGTTAATCTTCTTTTGACTGACAAGAATGTGAGTCGCCGATTCACAATGAACATCAGCAGAGATTGGCCGGGGAAATTCCTGCTTATGACATCACATGTTCTACAAGTAACATTTGTCTTCCACAAGGCAGGAAGGTAAGCACCTTTGACAAGGCGTGTAGTAATCTTCAGACAAAAACTGTAGGGATTCTCAAACCTGCATAATCTACATGATGTCAGCTTCAGAGAGGTTGATTGTTTCCGGCCAACAAGAAGCAGACAAAAAAGCTCATTCTAGTGCAAAATGCTTTGTTGAACAGAGGTAGCATCGGGGCCTGCACCCCTTTGTGGAAAAGATCTCCACCATTTCTGGAGTTCTTAAGCGAACCTAGCCTTGGACTCCAAGATCGAAAGCGAGAAAAGCATATCACCAGACATCAGCTTGAAGGAGCATCCAAGGATGAACTTTGAAAACCCTCATGAGCAGTATAACAACTTGTTCGTAAGGAAATGAACAAGAGGAAAGGGAACTAGTCTTGACTATTGTTGCAAAATAATCAGCTTAGACTTCATTGCACCCAGTGGAGCAGTTGAATGAAGCATCATTAAGTGCAGGTAACTTAATTAGTTGCTTCCTGTAGGTCCAGGGCTCACACCTACTGCACATTATGCTATGACTTGCATGGGAAGGTTAGCTTGTCTGAGAATACATTTTCTGATCTGGCGGAAAGCTTTGAGAAAGAGAAGTTTACGAGGAATTCTAAGCTTGCCCAGAAATCTATCACTACCGTAAAATGACAATTTATTTAAGCCCTCCTCAACCGAACCAAAACACAAAAAACAAAACAAAAAAAACACAAGAAAATGAAAATGAAACATGAATTATCTTGAATAATTAAGATACAAATTGTTTAGTTACAAGTATTCAATTAAAGAGTTTTTGACAGCGAAACCGAGCGAGAGTCATTTGCTTCTAAACCCCCCATCCAGTGGTGACAAACCAAATAAGATAGCTGTAGAGTTTAGTTACAGTTACTATTGTCAAATCAAAATGGTGTTTAGCAACTATGCACATTATACATGTATAAATCAATCCGTTGGACGTCTTGTTGGATCGAGGCTATAGTAGTGTGTGTACGTTACCTTCATAAGAATTTTCCACTTGAATACCAGGATGGAATGCTAATCGATTACTGTTCTCAAAAGCTTGGCCGATGGATTTTATGATAGGATTTTATTATTTGTAGTAAGAATTTGTTACGAATTGTTGTTTAGCAAACGCATGCATATGCAAAGAGACGAAGGATTTCATTCGTTGAGCTGGTCATACTGATGGCCAGGATTCCGTCTCTGTACAAAGTATCCTCATCGGAAACTTACTGTAACCAGGAGCAATAACATAAGATTTTCTGTAACAAAATCGTACAGAAGAAGGAATAAAACAACGAGTCATGAAAAGTCTGCTAGAAATATTTGTCACAAAATATGGTCTCTTTCTTTGTCTTTCTCTCGCTCCGATTAATTGGAAAGGGAGGGAGCAACATATAATCAAAGTGGTACGGACTTGTGCGTTCACGCTCTACGACTCGTCCGCCCAGTATATTTGGCTACAAAAGAAACAAGAAGACATAAATTTGGAGAAAAGAAGGAAGCAAAAAACAGTACTAACGCAAATGTCCCAACAACAGGAACAAAGGGAGAGAGATAGAGAGATGGATACTGGTGTTTGAAGGAAGAACTGTCGTTTACTTACTCTAGGATATCTTTCCAGGAAAAATCTTCATCTGGTTCACCTAGATTTAGACCTTGCCAACCTTTAGAAGGGGTTGAAGCATTTGTGCCACATGCGCCCTGCATGAAGTCTGCAGCTTCGTTCTCTGGAGAGATCGAGACCGAAGAAGGAGTTGAATGGGCAGTTGGCATGTCCAAACCACTAAAACCTGGAGTAGTTATTCCACTGTTGCTATCTATCAAAGTGGAGGAACCATCATAATTGGATTTCATCGTCATCATCATAATTTCTGGAGGAATCCTTGACACCGGGCTTGCTTGAGAACTGCTAGGGGTATTTGGATTGACCAAACCCAAAGGACCGGGAGCCGGTAGCATCTGATCCTGACCAAATGCGAGAGAGCCATTCACGAGTCCTTCAAGCTGATGATTCTGTTGAAGGAGATCATTCACTTGATATCTTCCGGGGGAGGCTAAGCCCAGCAGATTCATTGCATCCGTGTTAGGAGGTAGAACAGGAGTCATGAGCGTAATTAAGCCTTTGAGCATCTGGTATCTGGCTACAACATCTGCATGCAGCCTGAGAGCATTATCCAAGGGGTTGGCAAGGTTGCCAAGCTTTGCGGTGGCAGCGAGAAGGCTTGATAGCAGATCGAGATCAGTTGCCCGCTGGTGCGTGACGGGGTCGATGCCCACGCGGAGAAGCTTCTTCCTGAGATGAGTGTTCCAGTAGTTCTTGATCTCGTTATCGGTCCGTCCGGGTAGATGCGTAGATATTTTGGACCACCTGCATGAAAAAGCCAAAGTGATTGCACGGAGCTTTCAGAACAAACAGAAAGAATACTTTGGCTTCACCTACACCAGTTGCAGCGAACGTATGGAATCGAAAGAGATCGGATGGGTTTTACCCCGCGCACTGTCTCCAAACCTAATCAGTAGAGCTAGCTAGTTGGGCGAGGAAGATTACTTGTTTCCGAGGGCCGAATGGAGCCGAACAATTAGTCGTTCTTCTTCTTCTGAGAAGTTGCCCCTCTTGATATCAGGCCGAAGGTAGTTGGTCCACCGGAGGCGGCAGCTCTTTCCGCACCGATTCAGCCCCGCGTTCTTGGGGAGCTCCCGCCAGCTCCGGTGGCCATGCAGCTGAATGTAGTCGACGAGCTTCTTATCCTCCTCGGGAGTCCAAGGCCCCTTCTTTACGTGAATCTCGTCGCAGCAAGGAGACCTGCCCATTGTTTTAGGAAGAGGCTGGATCGGAGGCGCAACAGATGTGGATATATAAGGGTATCAAACCAGCCTTGGATATGTGAGGGGGAAGTCTGTGTGAGAAATCAAGATCTAGAAAGGGAAGTCTGTGTGAGATATCGAGATCTAGAAAGGCAAGGGTTCTTGTGTCGACCGGTATCTTTCTTCAACAACTAATGTGGTTTGAGCTTATGGGTCCACCTTGCCCTTTGCTCCATAATCTATTGCTTTATGTTACTTCACAAAGTAGACTTCCAAGAAAGTTCAAGGAATGTTCCATTACATATAGACATACTAGTATTACATACCTCGAGATCAATCATCTTCCCCCCCTCCCCCCTTCAAAAAATTTTGCTTATCCAATTAGAGAAGGCACATGGGCATAAATGTTTCTTTGTAATAAAATATCTTTACTTGGGTAACCTGCTTACTTTTGCCTGGCATGTAATGTCATGTCACGCAAGCTTATTTACCTTCACATCATTAGATTCTGATGGGCTGATTTATCGATATTTCTCTCAGAAGCAAAGTCCACTGTCTTTCACATTAGCTTTGACGTGGGTTATACCAAGTGCGAGAACAAATCAAAGTCTAGCAATTTTAGACATCACCCTGACAGGTTGGGGCTCGCAGTTGATTTCTACAAGATTTTTTCTACATCATCGATGCCATCATCCTCATAAGATTCTTGCAAGTGTTGCTTGCTCTTCCCCAAGCTTTTATTTCGCACGTCCTTTTTCCTGTGCCGATTGGTTTAGCGCCCTCACCGAACACTACCTTTTGCAGGGGCCATTTCTACCTGGAGGATCAAAATAATATTGCTGAGTTGCTTCAAGAAATCGAGTCAATTCAACGATATTCTCCTAATCAATTTACCGAGTGGTTAGTGTGACGACCATGTTGGAGAACTTGGAGTTTGCGTTGACAACAATCTATCATTTTTTATCACGCGCTTCGTCAAAGAGGATCCTCAGAGGCCGTCATCATATCGCTGGCTTAGCCATCTCTAAAGAATAGCATCACTCGATTTCAATGGCAGCCTTCCTTTCTGCCAATCAATGGTAGCCATCTTCCTCTGAATCTGAACTCTTTTCTCGCATTCAATGGCCGAGGTGAAGACATGTAATGGATGACCTCAATGTTTGTTGTTTATTACTAAGGCAACCAAAATTTGGTGAGTAAAGATGTATCATAATTCCAAACATGAATTTTGACTGGCACTATTTCTGCATCATCTATCATAAAGCTTCTCACTAGTCAAATTGGTTAAGTGCACAAGTGTGGACTTGTATAGTTTCCAATAGCTTCCTATGCCAAATATCATTAGTAATTCAGATGCAGGATGACCAAAGTTTCTTCCAGGATACAGTCTTCTTTCATGTCTGGTCTACTAAAATCCTTCAATAACTGAGAATCACACACCACAATCACCGATTACAATTCTGCCTTCAGAAGCATACAGTTGGAAGTATTTCAGATAGGCATTCAAGGATTTACTGATGCAGGAGACAGATATGGAAGGATCAGAAAAGTTCACCACCTTCGGCTGAGACGAGAATTCATACTTGCCATTGGTGCTACTAGTGTTAGAAAATAATTATAATGTAAAAAACATTTATGTCAAGAATTGAAATATAATATATAATGGATTTGAAAAAAAAAAGTGTGTATCTTTATTTGTTATGTTTATGTTGAATCGAAATATCTCGATACTGCTATCGTTTTGATCCCTACAAAGAACTAGTCCTCTTTGCCCCTCTCTCCTATTTATCGTAAGACCATTGTTATTAATGTAGTTGTGCTTTTTAACTCATCACAAAATACAAAAGGTCATATTTATTTATAAATGAGAGGAGAGAGGGTCTATGAAGACATATCAGATATTTTCTTTCATCAAAATTAATATCTAAGATTTGAATATACATAAATATTGATATTTAAATCTTTAATTAAAATCCAATTATTATCTTTAATATATCTCACCAATTAGCTTATGAGCCACATATATGGTTAATATTATCTCACTTGGCTCGTAAATAAAAAAAAGTAAAATAAATATTCAAAATTATAATAATAAAATAAAATTTTATTTTTTAAAAATAATTTTGCTTGATTGGATTCTAAGCTTTAAAAAATAATTTATATGAAAATGATTTTAGAAAATATGTTAATAGATTTAATAAATATTATAATATCACATTAAGTCAAACTATAAATGCAAGTTATCGCAATTGCATATCACTTGTGTCATACTTCCTTCTATGTATTATATTATTGTTAATTCTTTTCAATATAGTCTACAGTGATCCATGTAATTTATCATATCAGGATAATTCTATTGTCATATAAAAACATAATATGCACATGCATTGATAAAAAATAAGATAATAGAAATAATTTTAATTACGTAAGTAAAAATATCAATTATAATATTTACTCAAACATACATTATCGTATCTTTATGGGTTGCTCATAAACCCAATCATAAGACTGATTTTTAAATATTTTAGGCCTTAAAGTCTTAGTGAATGGATCAACAATCAATGGTCGAACTCAAATTCTTAATTGATATTTAGTTATTTCTAAATATTTTATATAACCACTAGTATTATATATTGATATGCTTAAAACCGTTAAAGTACTTGCTATTGTTAACGAAAAAAATTATGATGATATATTATAAAATATCTTCAGTGGTTTGATAATTGAGTTAGACCATATCAAATCTTTATATAATATTTCACAATTATAAAGCTTGATTAGTAGCCTCAAAGTATATCATGAAATTAGCTTTTATTATCGATAATGTAATAATATATTACTTTACACTTTTGTTTGTAAATTATCTATCCTACTAATATGAATACAAACCATAAATTTGACTTCCTACTATCAAAGTAATTTACAGAATCAATATTTGAAAATGCTATCATTTTAAGCTGATCCAATCTCCTATATGTAAACATATGATCCAATTCTTTATTCTTTACAAATATTTTATTATTTTTTGGTAGCCTTTTAATATTCTATTCTTAAGTAACTCTAATATCTTCCAAGTATTCATACCACAAAACTAATATCTGGTTTGATACATGTTTGAGCATATATAGTAGACTTTTAATTGCTTATACATACAAAATACTCTTCGTTTTATTCTTTTCCAAGCTACTTTTAGGTCACTGAATTTTTCACCTTTATATATAGGTGTAGATTTTGCCCGGTTAAGTTGCATATTAAATTTCTTTAAGATTTGAACAATATTCCTTTTTTGAGCAGTCTTAATAATTATTGAGATCAATCTCTAATAATCTTTATGCTAGTAACATAAGTTGTTTCATTTATATCAACAATCAAAAAAATTCTTGGTGAGAAAATTTATGATTAGAAATTTTTTAGTTTAATATAATAAATCAAGATCACTACTAATAAGAAAAATATTTTTCATATACAAGATCAATATAATAAATATTCTCCTAGTAACCTTCATATATATATATATATATATACTGATCAATAATATATTTTTTAAATATAAAGGAAGTAATGATATCGTGAAACTTTATATATAATTATGTGAAAGATTATTTTTTGTCATAAATAAAAATTTAAAATTTACAAACTAAAATTTTCTTTTCTTTCTTTATGACTTATTTATTTTGTTTAGTATAAATTTCTTCATCTAAATTCCTATTAAAATAGTCTTATATCCATTTGATGTAACTTTTGATTATAATGAGTTATTAAGATTATAATGATTCTTAATAAGTCATTTTTAGAAACTACCTATAAATGATAAAGCCTTTATTGTAAATTACATCCTATAAATTTATCATCTTAGGTTACCTTGGCAATTATTGGTTAGATAAGACCTAGAGATATAAGTTACAAATAATATTTATCAAGTTTCATTAATCTAATTTATGTTGAAATAGTTCAATAATAATGTCTCCCTTAATTCATTCAATAATTTGAATAATAACTTCTCAAACAGAAAATGATAAGAAATATCAACTTATATCTCCTTGATATTAAATCTCTCATATTTGTCACTCTTATTAGTTCATAATTTTTTAGAAATCTTGCATTATCAAACTTAATTATTCTCATATTATAGTTAGGATAATAAAATATGTATCCTTTATATTTTGCTATATAACCCATGAAATATCTAGAATTAGTTATTGAATTTAACTTCTTTTCATATGAATTAAAAACTCTTATCTTACATATACATGCAAAGAACTAAATAAATATTCAAGAACAATAATTGAATTTTTATTTAACACATTCAAAATGTTTTCAGTATATAATATGCAAAAATATTAAAGAAAATTATAATTTATAATTTTTTAATTTCATATAGAACCATTATACTAGTCAACTTTATTTAATTGGCCAAACCCAGAATTAGGCTAAATATTGATCTAATTAAATTAATCAAAAATTAAAATAGATCAAAATATAATTTTTTCTAAATTTGATCAAAACTTGATTGATCGAATCTAAATCCAGTCAGGTGATGAAAATATAGTTATAATTAGTTTAATCAAAGAATTTGAATAAATCAAATTAATCAATTTTATAATTAAGGATAAAAACAAAAATTTTAAATTTTAGAAGACATAAATGAAAGATAAAATTTATGGATATAGATAGAAATTCTCTTATTTATGGGAGATAAAACTATCCTTTTAGTAAAAAGAAAATCGTAATATCTCTTTTTGCGATCGTTACGTGGGGCGCGACCATCGCCTTATGTGGGGCACAATCTCTACTGTGTGCAATAGTCGCTTGCATAAGGTGTCGTAACTGTCGTCCGCAGCCATTTCGTGAGGCGCTATTATCGACCTACGTTTGCTCTCGATTCCTCTTCTCTTGAGCCCATCGGCTTTCATTATCAATCTTCTTTCCAACGAGCAAAGATCAACTACTCTTGTTATAACTCTTCTCCTTTTAATAGGCTTAGGAGAGAATCTCCACACTTACTCTTTTATAAGAGACCTCACCTCCGATAATTTAGAGTCAAACAACTCAAGAAGGAGAAAGAGACTCAAACAATACATAAAGAGAGAGTTTACAATACTTTTGTTCCCAAGAATTTTTGTACCATTAAGCAAGCATGAGTGAGATATTTATAGATCCCAAAAGGCTTCAAGAATAGAGCTAAAAAATTAAATACTTGAAATTTCAGTGTACTAATAGTACTACCACTAGCATTGGGTGGTGCTACAACCATCACAGGGCCGAGAATATAGGCTCTGGAATTACCACTGCTGGCATAGGTGGTACTACCACTGCCTTGGGCAGTACCTGTTGAATCTCGTATTTTGATGATGAAACAAATTGATATGTGTTTATGTTTTAATCCGCGTTTTAAGTGACGCAGGATGCTTCGATCAGGATGAGACAATTTAAGCAGGAAAAATCATGTTGGGCCGATGGAAAACATGTCAAAAGATTGGACGTTAGGCCGGAGGAACGATCGATGTATCGATAGAAGGCTTCGGGCCGTGGATTCGGGCATCAAGCCAAGAAGAGCGGATATTGCGCCAAGGATATCAGAGTTGTGGAGTCAACTGGCTGATTGGGCAATAGGCCGCAAGAGAGGATGATGCGCCGAAGAATCAGACGAAGCATCGAGGGACCAATGACATGCCGGATAACTTGATTAATACTTAGTATTAATTGTCTAGATCGAAGTGTATGTTTACATGTGCAGGATTAACTAGAAAGCAAGGCATGAAGCAAAATGAAGTCCCGGAGTCAAGATCGAGATCACGTTGGGAGTTCGAGAGTTCGTCGGAAGTTCTGGCGGAACCAGCCAAGAAGTTTTGGAGCTTGCCAGAGAAGCTTGTCGGAACTCACCAAGAAGATCCTCGTGAAGTCCAGGAGCTTGCCGGGAGTCCGCCGTAACATTACCAAGAGATCGTCGGAAGTTTGTTGGAAGCTCGCCGGAAGAATAGATTTACGGACTTGTTTAGCTTAGCAAATGTCTTAGGATTTTGTAGTTAGCACGTAATTGGGCTTGGATTTGGGCCAACCCAATTAGGGGCCAGCTAGGCCCATGTAAGAACTGTGTTGGGCCCAATAGGAGGCCCAAACAGTGCCTCAAGAAGTCTCACCGTCGTGGCACAGTCTTCGAGATTGTGTCAGGCGGTGGTACCGCTAGTCTAGGTGGTTGTACCGCCCCTAGTAGGGTGATAGGTGGTGGTACCACCAATCTGGGTGGTGGTACTGCCCAGCACTGCGCCCCAGGTGGTGGTACCGCCCAGGGCAGTGTCAGTGTCAGACTGACACTGGGTGGTGGTACCGCCCGTGCCCGGGGAACCCGGGATGGGAAAGATTTAGGCTCCAACTTTGAATCAACTTGAAGCCTATAAATACCCCTCTCATCCCTGGTTAAAACACACAAGACCTGAGAGTAAAAATAGAAAGAAATGCTGCTGCAATCTTGTGTGAAACTCATCTCAAAAGTTCTAAGTGTAAGAATAGGTTGAGAGAGGAGAAAGTAGGGGTGTAAGGGTTATCTCCTAAACCCGGTAAAAGGAGAATCGAGTTGTAAAAGGTGGTTGGTCTTCGCCTATTGAAGGAAGACCGTTGTGGATGCCGGTGGCCTCGATGGAAGAGGAGTCGGCAGAGTGGATGTAGGTCACGACGACCGAACCACTATAAAACTGCTGTGTTCTCTAATTTGCATTTTATTCTTGCTATTACCTTA
>LVTN01001349.1:13278-39914 GCA_001649415.1 Musa itinerans
ATCGATTTTTTAGGCACCCAAGGTCAAATGGGTACCTAAAAATCATCCTTTTTTGTAGGAATGTTTACCATCACAAGCTAGGAGCAAGAGATGGTATCTTGATAGTATATGCTTAAGGCACATGACCGGAGATCCATCTCATTTCTCTAAGCTCACTAGCCGAGACGAAGGGTATGTGACCTTCGTAGATAACCACAAGGGTAAAATTATTGGCAAACAAACCATAGGTAACAAATCTAACTTTTTGATTAAAGATGTATTGTTGGTTGATGACTTAAAGCATAATCTTTTGAGCATTAGTCAATTATGTGATAAAGGATACGTGATTAAATTTGAGTCCAATACTTACATTATTGAATAACTACACAAAAACACCTCTATGATTGCCCTAAAATAAAATAATATATACACTATTAACATTGATGATCTTTGTAATGAAATACGTTTTTCAGCTTTGAATGACGATGCTTGGCTTTGGCATAGGAGATTAGGTCATGCTAGCATGAAACTAATCTCTCAAATCTTATCCAAAAAACTTATAAGAGGTATTCCTAACATTAGGTTTATTAAAAATCATGTGTGTGATGCATGTCAATGAGGAAAACAAATAAAAGGTAGTTTCAAACCAAAGAATCAAATAAGCACCTCTAGACCATTGCAATTGATCTATATGGATTTGTTTAGACCAATTGATACATCAAGCCTAGGAGGTAGCAAATATGCATTTGTCATTGTAGACGATTATAGTAGATACAATTGGACATACTTCTTAGCACACAAAAGTGATTACTTTAGGTATTTTTCTAAGTTTTGTAAGCTTGATCAAAATGAAAAAGGCTTTTTGATTTCATCAATTCGGAGTGATCATGGTGGCGAATTTTAAAACCGTGATTTCTAAAATTTTCGTGAATCTAATGGAGATAACCATAATTTCTCTACTCCAAGAAATCCTAAATAAAATAGAGTAGTAGAAAGGAAAAATAGAAATTTATAATAAATGGTGAGAACCATGTTAAACGAACATAGCATACCCAAATATTTTTGGGCCGAAGCCATTAATACGGCATGCTATGTCATGGATAGGATTCTAGTAAGACCATTACTTTCCAAAACTCCTTATGAATTATGGAATAACAAAAAACCCAATGTTTCATATTTTAAAGTTTTCGATTGTAAATATTTTATCTTGAATGAAAAAGATGCCTTAGGAAAGTTTGATGTAAAATCCGATGAAGACATTTTTCTTGGTTATTCTTCTATTTCTAAAACCTTTCGTATCTTTAACTAAAGAACTTTAGTTATAGAAGAGTCTATTCATGTTGTCTTTAATGAAGTTTTCAAATTTAAGGAAAATGATTTTGATGATGATCTTAATTTTGATGCCTTGAATTTGAATGAAACCCTTTCTCCAACTAGCAACTTAGATGCATCTTCTTCTGAAACATCCTTACATAAGGAATGGAAGTACGTAGATGCTCATCCTAAGGAGCTAATCATAGGAGACACATCAAAAAGGGTTCAAACTCGTTCTTCTCTTAAGAATTTTTGTGCCAACGTCGCTTTTCTTTCTCAAATTGAACCTAAATACATTGACGAGGCCTTGAATGATGATTCATGGGTTATCGCAATCCAAGAAGAGTTAAACCAATTTGAGAGAAATGAGGTGTGGAACCTTGTTCCGAGGCCAAATGACCATTTAGTTATTAGTACTAAATGGGTTTTTAGAAACAAGCAAGATGAATTTGGTATTGTAGTTAGAAATAAGGCTAGATTATAGGCCAAGGGTTTCAACTAAGAAGAATGTATCGATTATAAAGAAACCTTTACTCCTGTGGCACAATAAGAAGCCATAAGGATGCTCCTTGCCTATGCTAGTTGTAATAACTTTAAGTTATTTCATATGGATGTTAAAAATACTTTTCTTAATGACTTTATTTCCGAAGAAGTTTATGTTAAACAACCTCCCGAATTTGAGAATGATAATTTTTCTAATTATGTGTTTAAATTGACTAAAGCTCTATATGGATTGAAACAAGCCCCAAGGGCTTGGTATGAAAGACTTAGCTCCTTTCTTATCTAAAATAATTTCTCTAAAGGCAAGGTCGATACTACATTGTTTATTAAAAATTTTAAAAATAACTTTCTTATTGTTCAAATTTATGTTGATGATATTATTTTTGGTTCTACAAATGAATCTTTATATAAATCGTTTGCCAAAAGTATGAGCCTAGAGTTTGAAATGAGTTTAATAGGGGAACTAACTTTCTTTTTAGGCTTACAAATCAAATAACTTAGTAATACTATTTTTCTTAGTCAAACAAAATATGCATTAGACTTGCTAAAACGGTTTAATATGAATAGTCTAAAGGCTATCAATACTCCTATGACCACCTCCACTAAGTTAGACATTGATGAAAGTAGAGAAAGCTTTGATCAAAAGGCTTATAGAGGTATGATTTGTAGTTTATTATACCTCACCATAACTAGACTGGACATCATATTTAGCATAGGACTTTGTGCTAGGTTTCAATCTAATCATAAGCTATCTCATCTTAAAGCAGTTAAAAGGATTCTTAGATATCTTAAAGGAACTACTAATATAGGATTAAGGTATCCAAAATCTGAAAACTTTGAATTAATTGCTTATACTGATACGGATTTTGCTGGATGTAGATTAAATAGAAAAAGCACATCCAAAATATGTCAATTCTTAAGTCATACACTTGTCTCTTGGTCTTCTAAGAAACAAAACTTAGTTACACTATCTACGACCGAAGCCAAATACATAGCGGCTAGTGCATATTGTGCACAAGTCGTATGGATAAAAAATACATTAGAAGATTATAGAATTTATCTTAAGAATATTTTCATAAAATATGATAATACAAGTGTAATATATTTAACAAAAAATCCTATTCAACACTCTAGAACTAAACATATTAACATTAGGCATCACTTTATACAAGATCATGTTAATAATCATGATGTAATCTTAGAATTCATTGAAATGAAACATCAATTGGCCAATATCCTTACAAAACCTTTAAACGAAGAATAATTTGATTTCATTAGAAGAGAGGTAGGAATGTTAAACTATCAGAATACATGAGTTTGTTGTATTTCTTTTCTAGACTATCGTCCTTTTAATGTATTTCATGAATGGAGCTTTCATGAACTTATTTCATTTTTTATCTTCCTTGGTATCAAGTTTACTCCATACCCTTGTTCTATTATGTAATGATGTTTGATACACTAAGTCTCTTCATTCATGGAATTCATTGACAAATGTATCTCTCACAAATTTCACTCTTGTGAATTTTTAATGAGAAATAGATTTAATTTATAAAGTTTTATACATGAATTTCTTTTTATCCTTTCCCATGAATTCTTCCTTATCATAAAAGAAGAATTTTATAAATTTTTAGTGTGTGATGATCACTTGCATGATTAGCTATTTGATTTCATATGGATATTTTGATCCTTTTCATGAATCCCTTCTCTTTGTTAAAATTGAAGCGTGATTTAATGAAACTCATCATTTTGAATTTGACTTAGTTCACATCCTTTCATGAATTTGGTTCTTGATGGATTCTTTCCTTATCCTTCTTCCTCTTCTTCTTACTCTTATAACAAAGGAAGAAAGAAACTTGCACAACTAAAGAAGAACCAAGAAGCCCTTGAGTAAAAATGTTAGCTTTTCCAAAAAGTTATCATGCAAAGTTTTTGTTTACCTTCCTTTATGACTTGGATAAATGTGTGAAACTTGCTTGAATTTTTACCACACTTGTATTGTTGAATTGTTCTCCTTTTTTGTTGATGCCAAAGGAGGAGAAATATGGCAAATTGATGACAAATTGGCATTATGAAGGTCTTATATAAATGCATAAAATGTATTATATTGTAAATGCTTGAATGTCTTGTGAATGCTTAAAATATGATTAAATATAATTAGTATCGTCTGTTAGGAACGAGTCGGCACTAAGAGGGGGGAAGAATTAGTGCAGTGGATAAAATTACGTCCGTTCTTAAAATCTTTCATACATTGAAAACCGATCGGAAAGATATTAACTTGGAAGCGTATGGGAGCGTAGAGAAAGCATTAAGAAGGTAGTTTGCAATTAAAGTAAATTACTCAAAAGAAATGCAAACCAGATTTTTATAGTGGTTCGGTCGTCATGACCTACATCCACTCCACCGATTCCTCTTCCGTCGAGGCCACCGGCATCCATTATCGATCTTCCTTCAATGGGGGAAGATCAACCACCCTTACAACTCGATTCTCCTTTTGACAGGATTAGGAGAGAACCTTAACAACCCCCTTTAATCCTCTTTGAAACTACACTAAAACTTAGAGCTTTGAGAAGAGTCCTCACAAGAATACAACAGTGTTTTTCTACTTTCTAGCTCTCAATTCTTGTGTTTTTTAACCAGGAATGAGAGGGGTATTTATAAACCTCAAGTGGATTCAAACTTAGAGCCAAAAAGAGTCTCATCCCGGGTCTTGGCAGTACCACCACCTAGGCCGGGCAGTACCACCGCTTGTAGCACTGACAATGATACTAACACTAGGCGGTACCACCGCCTAGTTTAGTGGTACCACTACTTAACAGTCTCTCGGAGACTATGTCTGGGCGGTACCACCACCCAGACTAGCGGTACCACCGCTTGACATAGTCTCGGAGACTGTGCCACGATGGTGCCACATATTGGTCACTGTTTGGGCCTTTTTCTTGGCCCAACACAGCCCAAACTTGGGCCCAATTGAACCATAATTGAGTTGGCCCAATTCCAACCCAATTATGTGTTAACTATGAATTTTAAGACATTTACTAAGCTAAATAAGTCCATAAGTCTAGGTTTCTTCTGGTGAGCTTCCGACGATATTCCGGCGAACTTCCGACGATCTTTTGGCAATATTCCAACAGACTCCCAGCAAGCTCCTAGACTTCACGATGATCATCTTGGCAAGTTCCAATGAGCTTCTTTGGCAAGGTCTTAGACTTCTCGGTCAATTCCAGTTGAACTTCCGATGAACGTCCGGACTTCCGATGAACTCTTGAACTCCCAACAAAATCTCGTTTTTGACTCCGGGACTTCATTTTGCTTTATACCTTACTATTGTAGTTAATCCTTTATACTTAAAACCCACTATAATCTTGACAATTATTACTAAGTGTTATGTTAGGAACTGTCCGGACTTCCGATGACACTTCATCCGACATGTCATTGGTTCATCGACGCTTCGTCCGATTCTTCGATGCATCGTCCTCTCTTGCGACCTATTGCCCAATTGGCTAGTTGACCTCCACAACTCTGATTTCCTTGGTGCAATATCCACTCTTCTTGGCCCAATGCCTGAACCCATGGCCTGAAGCCTTCTGTCGATATGTTGACCGATCGTTTGGCGCAACATCCAATCTTCTGACATGTTTTTCTCCGACCCAACATGATTTTTCCTACTTTAATTGTCTCTCCCTAATCAAAGCCTCCTGCGTTACTCAAAATGCAAATCAAATCCTAAACACTATCAATGGTTTCATCATCAAAATTCGAGATTCAACAATCTCCCCCTTTTTGATGATGATAATCAATTGATGATGGAGTTAACCTTAACTCCCCCTATCAATGTACCATATTGATAGAACCTTGAATTCAAGTTAATTCAAGTCAAAGCAATCATGCGATCATAAAATCATGTATAACATCATCATACTTCTCCCCCTTTGTCATCAACAAAATGGAGAAATGCAACTAGCAAGTTTTAGAGATATGCAAGTTTTGTAACATACAAGCTTGCAAATTTTTTATCACTTTACAACATCCCTAATCATCAAATCATCATTAATTTTAAAGATGTGCAAGATTGTAAAGTTTGCACTTTTGCTTCTTAAGATAGGCAAGCTAGGAATTTTTTGTGATGTTCAAGAGAGCAAGTTCTTTCTTCTCTTTTGAGAAGTGCAAGCAATTTTGCTTCTACTTGGGATGTATAAGCTAGTAATTCTTGCTTCTCTTTTGAGTTAGGCAAGCTAGCAAGTTTTAGATATGCAAGCTTGTAAGATAGCAATTTTTACATCAAGCAAGCCAACAAATTTTGCACCATGCAAGCTAGCAAATTTTACATCATTTTAGAATATGTAAGCTAGTTTTTTCTCCCCCTTTGTCATTGTCAAAAAGAAGGGAAGAAAATAATTTTGTAATTCTTTTTTCCTTTATAATAATTTTTAAATCATGAGAAAGATAAAGTATCAATCTTATTTCAATATATTTGTGAATCATTATAGTTTCAAATTAAAACATGCACAATTTCAAAACTTTACATTTCATCCTTACTTTATGCATGATACTAAAAATAAATCATCACTATGGGCATATCTTATATGATACTCAAGCATTTATGATACATCATTTTAGTAACAAATCATGGTATTGAATGCATCATTCCAAATCATAAATAATTCAAATCATGATGGTATCAAAATATCAAATTACATTACATCCTACCATGCATGATCATAACTTCTCATTTGTATGCATCAATATAAATTCATAAGTATTTAATGCATAATTTCATATCATCACATGAAAAATATCAAGAGAATTTTGATGATGAGATATACTTCATGAATACAAGGAATTATAAAAATCATATCATGAAAGATAAGATCATGTGAATACCAAAATACATGATTCATATAGAAAATTTTCTCACTTTAATTGTCTCTCCCTAATCAAAGCCTCCTGCGTTACTCAAAATGCAAATCAAATCCTAAACACTATCAATGGTTTCATCATCAAAATTCGAGATTCAACAATCTCCCCCTTTTTGATGATGATAATCAATTGATGATGGAGTTAACCTTAACTCCCCCTATCAATGTACCATATTGATAGAACCTTGAATTCAAGTTAATTCAAGTCAAAGCAATCATGCGATCATAAAATCATGTATAACATCATCATACTTCTCCCCCTTTGTCATCAACAAAATGGAGAAATGCAACTAGCAAGTTTTAGAGATATGCAAGTTTTGTAACATACAAGCTTGCAAATTTTTTATCACTTTACAACATCCCTAATCATCAAATCATCATTAATTTTAAAGATGTGCAAGATTGTAAAGTTTGCACTTTTGCTTCTTAAGATAGGCAAGCTAGGAATTTTTTGTGATGTTCAAGAGAGCAAGTTCTTTCTTCTCTTTTGAGAAGTGCAAGCAATTTTGCTTCTACTTGGGATGTATAAGCTAGTAATTCTTGCTTCTCTTTTGAGTTAGGCAAGCTAGCAAGTTTTAGATATGCAAGCTTGTAAGATAGCAATTTTTACATCAAGCAAGCCAACAAATTTTGCACCATGCAAGCTAGCAAATTTTACATCATTTTAGAATATGTAAGCTAGTTTTTTCTCCCCCTTTGTCATTGTCAAAAAGAAGGGAAGAAAATAATTTTGTAATTCCTTTTCATTTTACAATAATTTTCAAATCATGACAAAGGTAAAGTATCAATCTTATTTCAATATATTTGTGAATCATTATAGTTTCAAATTAAAACATGCACAATTTCAAAACTTTACATTTCATCCTTACTTTATGCATGATACTAAAAATAAATCATCACTATGGGCATATCTTATATGATACTCAAGCATTTATGATACATCATTTTAGTAACAAATCATGGTATTGAATGCATCATTCCAAATCATAAATAATTCAAATCATGATGGTATCAAAATATCAAATTACATTACATCCTACCATGCATGATCATAACTTCTCATTTGTATGCATCAATATAAATTCATAAGTATTTAATGCATAATTTCATATCATCACATGAAAAATATCAAGAGAATTTTGATGATGAGATATACTTCATGAATACAAGGAATTATAAAAATCATATCATGAAAGATAAGATCATGTGAATACCAAAATACATGATTCATATAGAAAATTTTCTCTTATGCAAAATGCAAGAATCATATGAAAATAAAGAGTAAGAAATCTTGATTCACAAAAGAAAATCTCAAGTTAAGAAATCAAGATAAGTTCATGATTCGATTGGAAAAATCTCATTTATATTCAAATCATCAAATCATCAAAATCATAAGAGATTCAAAATGACATTAATTGGTTTATCAATCTCTTGAGATGCTAGAGATTTTCTTTCTCCCTTTTGTCATTGTAAACAAGAACGAAGAAGGGAAGAAATGCATAACAAAACTCATGTCATAAATTCTCAAGATGTCAAGTAGCATATCATGGTTTGTTAGGATAAGTCTCCCCTTTTTTTGGTGCATAGCAAAAAGAAACAAGGGGAAAATGATCTCAATTTATAGAAAGATTTCAGGTATCAAATATCGAGAAATCAAGATCATGAATTGGATTATTTTCTTCTTTAGTAAATGGCAAAGAGAAACATAAGAGATCAAATAAGATATCTTGATTCATAAAAGATTTCATGTTATAAATCTCGAGAAATTATGATTTCAATCAAACTCATTCAAATTCATTTTCAAAATCCAAGAGATTCACAAAAGCATAATATACATGGATTCATTAATCTTTTATCGAAATATCAATAAGATAGAGATAGAAAATGTATTCCCTTTTTATGTGTTTTATTTTAAGTTGTTTGTTTTGTACAAGCATGCCTTTGTCTTTTTATGCCAAATAAAAACACGCATCACATTTAAAACCGAAAAAGCAACTTTCATTATGGCAAAGATCGATAAGCCGTAAATTGCAAGAATCATCATGCATAATTTCGAAATATAAACTCATTAAGCATGATCATTATGCATCATTACTTTGGACATGATATCAAAATATGGTTTCAAGTTTTTTAAGGTATAATATGCACTTGTCATTATCATTTTTCAAATTAGCTAGAAAAGAAAAATATGATCATAATTTTTTAATATTTTTATTACATCATTAAACATATAATTTTTTTTAAAAAAAATTATATATAATTTTTTGTAATAAAAATATTAAAAAATTATGATCATATTTTTCTTTTCTAGCTAATTTGAAAAATGATAATGACAAGTGCATATTATACCTTAAAAAACTTGAAACCATATTTTGATATCATGTCCAAAGTAATGATGCATAATGATCATGCTTATCCCATGTCGCCTTGAGCGTCTTTTTTTTCTTTTTAAGTTTATTTTTAATTTTTAATTATTGTTTTATGAACTTTTTAAATTTTATAGTGAGAAGTTCAAAGTTATCATCATCATCACTTGAGCTTTCGCTCGAGTGGCCTTCTTGAGTTCTATGTGTCAAATCCTTCCTGTTCTTTGGAAGGTTGTTCTCAAATTTATCAAATTAATCATGTTTAACATGTACCATAAAACTCATTTCATAGGTCATTAAAGACCCAATAAGTTCTTCGAGTGGAAAATGGTTCAAGTTCTTTGATTCTTGTATTGCCATTTTTTTTAATTCTAATTTTTAGAAAGTGATCATAAAACTTTATTAACAAGTTCAAAATTTGAAAAACATTTGCCAAGTGCTTTTAAACCATTGACAACATCTGTAAAATGGGTGTACATGTCAACAATGCTTTCGCTCGACTTTATTCGAAATAGTTCAAAATCATGCATTAAAAGATTGACTTTAGAATCTTTTACTCTACTCATGCCTTCGTGTGTGATTTCAAAAATGTGCCAAATATCGAAAGTCATCTCGCAAATAGAAACTAGATTAAATTCATTTTTGTCTAAGGCACAAAACAAAACATTTATAGCCTTTGCATTTAAAGAGAAAGTCTTCTTCTCCAACTCATTCCAATCGCTCATTAGAAGAGAAGACTTTTAAAAACCTAATTTGACTATATTCCATAAATTGAGATTTAACAAAAGCATGAAAACTCTCTTTGAGTTTTTCAATAAGTGTAGTCCGTCTCATTGAGCATGGGAGAACGAATGAGAGAGTGGCACTCTTGAAAGCCGAAAAGAGCCATTTCTCTTAGGTGTTAAACCAAATGAGAAATAACATAGCTCTGATACCAATTGTTAGGAACAAATCGGCATTAAGAGGGCGGGTGAATTAGTGCAGCAAATAAAATTATGTTGGTTCTGAAAATCTTTTGTACGTTGAAAACTGATAAAAAAGATATTAACTTAGAGGTGTAAGGGAGCGTAGTGAAAGAAATAAGAACGTAGTTTGCAATTAAAGTAAATTTCTCAAAAGAAATGCAAACCAAATTTTTATAGTGGTTCAGTCGTCGTGACCTACATCCACTCCACCGATTCCTCTTCTATCAAGGCCACCGGCATCCACTATCGATCTTCCTTCAATGAGCGAAGATCAACCACCCTTACAACTCGATTCTCCTTTTGACAGATTCAGGTG
The DNA here is from genome assembly GCA_001649415.1 of Musa itinerans. Taxonomy (NCBI): domain Eukaryota; kingdom Viridiplantae; phylum Streptophyta; class Magnoliopsida; order Zingiberales; family Musaceae; genus Musa; species Musa itinerans. The sequence continues at coordinate 23,636 of LVTN01001349.1, forward strand.
AGAACCTTTACAACCCCCTTTACTCCTCTCTCAAACTACACTAATATTTAGAGCTTTGAGAGGAGTCTTCACAAGATTATAATAGCATTTTTCTACTTTTTAGCTCTCAATTCTTGTGGTTTTTAACCAAGGCACAACCTCGATAAGTTGGAATCTAGAATGGAGTGGTGCAAGTTCGTGGGATACCCCAAGAAAACTTATGGGTATTATTTCTATCATTCCGAGGACCAAAAGGTCTTTGTAGCCAAGAGAGCGATGATGCTTGAGAAGGAACACATTCTTGGTGGAGACAGTGGGAGTTTGATAGAATTGAGCGAGGTTGGAGAACCTAGCTTAACCACCACTCCACAGCCCGAGTCTGTTCTGGTACCTAACACACAAGTTCCGACTTTACATAGGTCCGGTAGAGTATTCTATCCTCCTGAGAGATATATGGGATATATTAAAAGAGAGGATGTTGAGGATGTTGAGGATATTGATCCTCAGACCTACAAGGAGGTTATTATGAGTATAGACTTTGGGAAGTGGCAAGAAGCCATGAATTCTGAGATGAATTCCATATACTCCAACAAAGTTTGGAACCTAGTTGATGCACCCGAGGGTATTGTACCCATCGGTTGCAAGTGGATCTTCAAGAAGAAGATCAGAGTTGATGGAAAGGTAAAGACCTATAAAGCAAGGCTAGTGGCTAAGGGGTATCGTCAAAGGCAAGGTGTTGACTATGACGAAACCTCCTCACCCATAGCCATGCTAAAATCCATCTGAATTCTATTGGCTATTGCGGCACACTATGATTATGAGATCTGGCTGATGGACGTAAAAACTGCATTCCTCAATGGCAACCTCGAGATAGAGGTGTATATAATACAACCTGAGGGATTCGTATCCAAGGACTACCTAGATAAGGTATGTAGATTACTTAGGTCCATTTATGAACTAAAGCAAGCTTCCCGAAGTTGGAACATAAGATTTAATAAGGTAATTAGATCTTATAACTTCATTAAGAATGAAGATGAGCCTTGTATGTATAGGAAGGTAAGTGGGAGTGCTATCACCTTCTTGGTATTATATGTGGATGACATCCTGATCATTGGGAATGATGTAGGAATACTATCCACAGTAAATACTTGGTTGTCTAGACACTTCTCCATGAAGGACTTAGGAGAAGCATCCTATATCTTGGGGATTCAGATCTATAGAGATAGATCCAAGAGGATGCTTGGCTTGTCCTAGTCCAGGTATATAGACACCATTGTCAAAAGGTTTGGCATGAAAAATTCCAAGCGATGTCTCATACCAACGAGACATGGGATATCACTTTCTAGGAGTATGTCCCTAAAGACTTCTAAAGAAAGGGCGAACATGGATAGGATACCCTATGCCTCAGCGATAGGGTCTATCATGTATATCATGGTATATACCAGGCCTGATATAGTGCATGCTCTAAGTGTCATGAGTAGGTATCAGGCGGATCCAGGCTTGGAGCACTTGAAAGTTAAGTGTATCCTTAAGTACTTGAGAAGGACTAAGGATCTTTTATTGGTATATGGAGGTAGTAGCCTCAGGGTTAAAGGCTACACGAACTTGAGTTTTCGATCCGATGTCGATGATAGTAAGTAAAATTCGAGGTATGTGTATATCCTAAATGGAGGAGCAGTATACTAAAAGAGTTCCAAGCAAGATACTACTACTGACTCGACCACAGAGGCGGAGTACATTGCTGCAGTAGAGGCAGCAAAGGAGGGAGTCTGGATGAAGAAGTTTATCATAGATCTAGGAGTCGTGCTAGGTAATGGGGAGCTGATTCCCATATATTGCAACAACTACGGGGCGATTGCTCAAATAAGGGAACCCGGGTCTCATCATAAGTGTTCTGAAGAGGTTTCAACTTATTAGAGAGATCATGACCCGAGGAGATGTAGTAGTGGCAAGAGTTTCATCTGAAGATAACATAGTAGATCCACTGACAAAGTTGTTGTCTCAAATTATCTTTGAGCATCACAAGGGTCTGATGGGGATCGAATACATAGGTAATTAGCTTTAGGTCTAATGGGAGATTGCTAGTCATAGGTGCCCTATAAGCCAATCACGTGAATGATGGCATGTGTGACTTAATACGCGGTGTTTTTGCTTATTATTATTATTTGACATTTTATCACTTTATATTGCATGTTACTTGTATATATTGTGATGTCCATAGATCTGTGCAATGGGAATCGAATCGTGTTGAGTTCATAATAATGAGACCGATTCACCTTTAAACACACCCTAAATAATCCTGGTCATAGGTTACTCGAGAGGAACATCGAGATAACCGGACAGACCGGTGTGTTGTATACTCATCCATATGATGGATATAGTTGGTCTCATAGCTGCTCGTGTGGGGACACTATGCATACAATACAAGTGCTCGTTGGAGAATTAAGTTCACTAATTAATCCGCTTACGGAATGTTGGATGGTTGTAGATACCTTATTGTCAAACAATGATTCCGTAGTCCCAATGGTGTATCTAGTCCATAGACTTAAGACACCAAGGATGTCCTATATGAGTACTCCATTCTTTGATACTGGACTTATAGGTCTGGAGGTTCCAAATCTAGTACAACTGGTCATTGGAAGTGGTAGCCAACCTTACGAGGACTATTGAGTGTCGATAAAGGATCATCCACTCTCGGTGTCATGAGAGGAATATCTAATATGTTCTTGCTCAGAAAAATCCCTGGCCAAGATCATTCGGATTGAGAGAGAAAGAGTTCTCCGGGAGAATTCGATTAGAGCAAGACTCGAGTAGAAACCATATAGGTCAAACAGCACTATGCCTGGTATACGATCTCTGGGATATTAGATGGATGAGAGACTATAGATATATGGTAACTAAGGATAGACAAGTCTAATGGATTGGATTCCCTTGTATCATTTGGGGACTACGGCGTAGTAGCCTAGTACGTCCGTAGTCGATGAGTCAAGTGAATTATTATGGAGATAACAATTCATTGAGCCAGAAGGAGTTCTAACAGGTGTGACTCACGACCAGCTCAATATTGGGCCTAGAGGGTCACACATATGGTAGGCATTGTGATGAGTAGAGGTTCGAATATGAGATATCTGTGAGAGCCCATATCTTATTAGATATCCAAAAGGCCCTGAATTATTAGATCCTATGGATGAGATCTAATAAGAGACAATGATAGATTATTAGATAAAAATCCACTAATCTAAGAGGCTTGGGTAGTTGGATAGAGATCCAATACCCAATAAGGCATGATCCATTAGGGTTATGTTGGTAGGGGACCTCTATAAATAGGATGGAATCAATGGTTCATATGCTAGAGCCTTTTTGGTTTGCTTCCCCTATTCTCCTCCCCTTCTTCTTCTCAAAGTAGGCTTGGAGTTTTGAGGAGCGTCGTCACAGCCCTGTTGTGTGGATCACTGCTAGAGAGGAGGACACTTGACCTCCTTCACCCTCTCCTAGAGATCTGCAAGGATTCAAGGATATACGATATTTACTATACGTAGTTTTCTATTTTACAGATTTTGCGCACCAATCTTCATACGACGATGAATATATCTTTGGGAAATTGGGGATTTTGTTTTCTATTCTTCCGCTGTGTATGTAATGTCGCCCCCCCTGATTTCCCAACATATATTAGATGAGAAGATGCTGAGGATATTGATCCTCAAACCTGCAAGGACGTTATTACAAGTATAGACTTTAGGAAGTGGCAAGAAGCCATGATTCTGAGATGAATTTCATATACTCTAATAAGGTTTGGAACCTAATTGATGCACCCGAGGGTATCGTACTCATTGGTTGCAAGTGAATCTTTAAAAAGAAGATCATAGTAGATAAAAAGGTAGAAACCAATAAAGTGAGGCTAGTAGCTAAGGGGTGTCATCAAAGGTAAGGTGTTGACTATAATGAAACCTTCTCACCCATAGCCATGCTAAAATCCATACAAATTCTATTGACTATTGCAGCACACTATGATTATGAGATCTAGCAAATGGATATAAAAATCATGTTCCTCAATAGCAACATTAAGGATGAGATGTATATGATACATCCTGAGGGATTCGTGTCCAAAAAAAGTTTAGATAAGGTATACAGATTGCTTAGGTCCATCCATGGACTAAAGCAAGCTTCTTGAAGTTGGAACATAAGATTTGATGAGGCGATCAGATCTTATGACTTCGTTATGAATGAAGATAAATCTTGTATACAGGAAGGTAAATGGGAGCACTATCATTTTTTTGGTGTTATATGTGGATGACATCTTGATCATTGGGAATGATGTAGGAATGCTCTCTACAGTAAAGGTTTGGCTATCTAGACATTTCTCTATGAAGGACTTAGGGGAAGCATCGTATATCTTGGAGATTTAGATCTATAGAGATAAATCCAAAAGGATGCTTGGCTTATCCCAATCCAAGTACATAGACACTATTGTTAAAAGGTTTGATATGAAAAAAATTCCGAGAGAGGTCTCATACCGATAAGATATGAGATATCATTTTCTAGGAATATGTCCCTAAAGACTCCTAAAGAAAGGGTAAACATGGATAGGATAGCCTATGCCTCAGCGATAGGATTTATCATATATACTATACTATATACCAGGCCTAATATAGCATATGCTCTGAGTATCAAGAGTAGGTATTAGGCGGATCTAGGCTTGGAGTACTAGAAAGCAGTAAAGTGTATCCTTAAGTGCTTAGAAGGACTAAGGATCTTTTACTAGTATATGGAAGAAGTAACCTCAAGGATAAGGGCTACACGTACTAAGTTTTCAATATGATGTCGATGATAGCAAGTCTAATTCAAGGTATATGTTCACCATGAATGGAGGAGCAGTATGTTGGAAGAGTTCTAAGCAATATACTACTACTAACTCAACCACAAAGGCAGAGTATATTGCTACGGCAAAGGCAACAAAGGAGGGAGTCTTGATGAAGAAGTTTATCACCGATTTGGGAGTCATGCTAGATAGTGAGGGCCTGATTCCCTAATATTGCCATAACAATGGGATGATTGCTCAAGCAAAGGAACCGAGGTCTAATCAGAAGTCTAAGCACATCCTGAGGAGGTTTCACCTAATTAAAGGGATCATGGCCCAAGGATGTGTAATTGTGGAAGGAGTTACTTTTGAAGATAGTTAGGACCGAAATCGACACTAAGAGGGGGGGTGAATTAGTGCTTACTTAAAAACATCGGTGATTTGAAAACTTTATTCAATAAAAACACATCAAAAATGTATTTGAACTTAGAGAAAGTGTGAAGTGGAGTGACTAGCCAAATCAATAAGCAATATAAGAGAAAAGGCAAAGAAGTGAAGGCACACCAATTTTATAGTGGTTCGGTCATCGTGACCTACGTCCACTCCCGATTCCTCTTCATCCGAGGCCACCGGTTTCCACTACCGATCATCTTTCTAATAGGCAAAGATCAACTACCCTTATAACTCTTTCTATTTTTCATAGGTTCAAGAGAGAACCTTTACACCCATTTATTTCAAGTATTCTCTCACACTCTCCCTTAGAACAGCTTCTAAGGATATGGAGGAGGGAACTTAACTTTCTAACAAGATTTGTAACATTAGAATCACATAGTTTTGTTCTACTTTTCATGATTTTTTAAGTAGGAATAGCTAGGGTATTTATAGACCCTAAATGACTTCGAAAACAGAGCAAACAAAGGTCTCATCCCGGGTTTCCCAGATCCTGATGGTACCACTGCCTATGTTAGGCAATACTACTACCTATAGCACTGCCACTAGGTAGTACCACTGCTTGACATACTGACACTAGGTGGTATCACCACTTTATAGCTTGGAAAAGTGTGCTCTGGACTTTTCCAGCTCATAGGTGGTTCTACCTAACCTTGGGTCACTGAATGGGCCTTCTACTTGGCCCAAAACAGTCTCAACTCAAGCCCAATGGGCCCCTAATTGAGTTGGTATGGTCACACCCAAAACCAACTCAATTATGACCTAACTATGACCAATTAAGACAATCGATTATAAGACTAGAATTCTATGTTGTCTTGTATATCAATAGTTTATTTAACTCTTCATCCAATCTTTCAGCGCATCGTCCTCTCCTTTGGCGTATTGCCCAATCAGCATATTGACATTTCACAACTTTCGATCTCCTTGGTGCTGTTAGGAATGAGTTGACACTAAGAGGGGGGGTGAATTAGTGCAGCGGTAGAATTGTCGGTTTTGAAAAATTCGTTTCGATTAAAACCAATATTGAAAAGATAGCTTGAAATTGAAAGCATACGGAAGCATGTAGTGGATGTAATGCAAGTAAGAGTAAAGAAGGATAGTTTATAATAAATATAAATTACAAAAAGTAAATGCAAACCGAGTTATAGTGTTTCGGTCGTCGTGACCTACATCCACTCCACCGATTCCTCTTCCGTCGAGACCGCCGACATCCACTAATGATCTTCCTTTAATAGGCGAAGATCAACCTCTTTACAACTCTATTCTCCTTTTGTAGGCTCAGGAGAGAACCTTTACACCCCCATTTTACAAAGCTTCCCTCACACTCTCCCTTAGAATAGTCTCTAAACTTTAGGAGGAAGGACTCTATACTTTTACAAGGGTTTTTAACTCTAGAAACATAGAGTTTTTGTTTACTTTTCTTCTTACTCCATGTAGGAATAGTTGGGGTATTTATAGACCCCAAATGGCTTCAAAACTTGGAGCCAAAATTTAAATCCCCGAAATTTTATGGTACGAGTGGTACCACCGCCTGCAGCTTGACACTGGGTGGTACCATTGCCCAATCTGGTAGTACCACCACTTGAAAATCTCTCTAAGACTATATTTGGGTAGTACCATCGCTTAAACTGGTGATACCACCGCTTGACACATTTTCGGAGATTGTGCCACGACGGTTTCACCTGTTTGATCACTGTTTGGGCCTTTCTCTTGGCCCAACATAGCCCAAATTTGGGCCCAACTATTTTCTAACTGGGTTGGCCTAATTCTAATCCCAATTAAGTATTAACTATGAAATTTAAGGAATACACTAAGCAAATCCGGTCCGATTAGTCTAGGTTTCGTCTAGTGAGCTTCCGACGATCTTCCGACGAACTTCTGACGATCTCTCGGCAATATTCTAGCAGACTCCCAGCAAGCTCCTGGATTTCACGATGATCTTCTTGGTGAGTTTCGATGAGCTTCTTTGGCAAGCTCCTGGACTTCTCAGTCGATTCCGACAGAACTTCCGACAAACTCTCGAACTCCCAACGATATCTCGTTCTTGACTCTGGGACTTTATTTGCTTTATGCCTTGATCACTATCATAGTTAATCCTACACAAATGAAACTTATTTTGATCTAGACAATTATTACAAAGCATGAATCATGTTGTTTGGCATGTCATTGGTCCATCGACGCTTCGTCCAATTCTTTGGTGCATTGTCCTCTCTTGTGGCTTATTGCCCAATCGGCCAATTGACCTTCGCAACTTTGATTTCCTTGGCACAATTTTCGCTCTTCTTGGCTCAATGCCCGAATCCATGGCTCAAACCCTTCTGTTGACATGTCAACCGATCCTTCGGCTCGACGTTCAATCTTCTAATATGTTCCACCGGCCCAATATGATTCTTCCTACTTTAATTGTTTCATCCTGATCGAAGCTTCCTGCGTCACTCAAAATATAGATCAAATCATAAATACTATTAATTGGTTTCATCATCAAAATCTAAGATTCAATAGGTGCAATGTCCAATCCTTCGGCCCAATGCTCGAACTCACGGCACGAAGTCCTACTAGTATATCGATCGATCCTTCGGCTGACATCCAATCTTCTGACATATTCACTTTGGCCCAACATCTGATTCTTTCTACTTTAATCAATTTGCCTTTTCTAATCGAAGTTAGTCCTACATCACTCAAAACACAGATTAGATCATAAACTCATCAATTGATTTCATCATCAAAATCCGAGATTCAACAATCTCCCCATTTTGATGGTGACAACCAATTGATGACGTAGTTTAAACTAAATTCCCTCTCTCAATATGCTATATTGAAATAAGATATCATTTCAGAAAATAATAACCATTGACTTTTACATCATTGCATGTATCATAAATCATGAGTATTACATGCATCATTCTAAATCATAAATATCTCAAATCATCATACTATTAAAATATCAAAGTATATTATATCCTACCATGCATGATCATAACTTCTTATTGTATGCATCATCATAATATCATAAGTATTTTATGTATAATTTAATATCATCATCATAACTTCTTCCCTTTTATCATCAACAAAAACGAGAAAAGTGCAACTATCAAGTATTTTGAAACATGCAAGTTTTACATCAATTTTGAACATGCAAGCTAACAAGGTTTAGAGATATGCAAGTTTAGCAATATTTGCTTTTCTTGAGATATGCAAGCTAGCAAATTTTTCTCCTTAAAATGTGCAAGTTAGCATGTTTTGAGATGTACAATTAGCAATTTTGCTCTTGATATGTGCAAGCTAGCAATCTTTGCTTCTCTTTTGAGATATATAAGCTTAGCAATTCTTTGCTTTTCTTTATGATGTTCAAGCTAGCAAGACATAATGTATACAACCATAAATACAAAGGAATTATACATAATAAAAATCATGTCAAGAAAGATATAATATAAAAGATCATATTATTACCAAAAGACATGATTCATTTTGATCTCCTTTTTAGAAAAAAAGAAAATAAATATTAGGAGATTGAATAGTAAGGGAAATCTTAAGTCATGAATTCCAAAAAAGATATTCTGTTTAGTAAATAGCATAAAGGAACATACAAAAATAAAAGATCTTGATTCATGTATAAGAAATCTCAAGTTGTTAAGATCATAATTCATATATTAAAAAATTTTAAGTTATAATTATGAGGAATCAAGAGAAAAATAATCAGTCATTTAGATAATACTCTTCTTTAGTAAATAATGAAAAGAAATCTTGGGAGATCAAGGATCTTGATTCAAAAAATCTCAAGTATCAAGTTCATGATTCAAATAAAACTCATTCAAATTTAATTTGTCAAATCATCAAAATCACTTTCTTAAGATATTCATAAAAATAACATAATTAGATTCATTAATCTGTTTTCGAAAGATTCGATAAGCTTTTAGGGATAAGGACATTTTCAAGAATAATACATTCCCTTTTTTATTTCAATTTAAGCGATTGATTTTACACAAGTATGCTAAATTTTCTTTTATGCCAAATCCATGCATCATCATTTAAAACTGAAAAATAAAAAAATGAGGAGTTCAACAATTTTTTATAGTGCAATTGAAAGAGATAATAGGAATGATTTTGATAATGATTGAAGATAACCATTATTCTCCTTAAGTAGTCAAATTGTTGAAGGTGGATTGTTATAGTATTGGAGTGATTTGTGTTAGATTATGTGACCTATCTAATTAGGAAATATACATTGATAGACTGTCGTAATTATCATCTTAAACCCTTTACCCTCACTTATAAAATGATAGAACCTCCTATGGATGAACTATCAAAAATTGATATTATAGATCGATTCTCAATCTCTCTTAATTCATATTCCATCGCTCATAGTGGTACTGTGAAGGATAGGAATAGAGGAGAAGGTGAGTCTAGTTCTCCTTGTAGATCAACATAGCTATAACTTTCAAAGGCGCATTTGCAAATCAAATAAAGGTTTTCTGAATGACATCGAAAGGTACACAATCTTGATTTTAATCTATCATTATTTGATTTCGATTTTGGCATTAAATTTTATTTTGTATAGTAGTATCATAATTATAGTTTTTATGTTAACAATTACTATCAAAGCTCAAGTGACATGCCTTGGTCATGATGCCATTGAATGACGTAGCATAGCAAGGCAAGGTGCTTCCTTTGATCGACAACTGCAACGATGCCACTACAATAGCTTCTATTGGTTGCGACCGACATTGATGGGACACCGGATCCCCAAGGGACATCGGTCGACATGGACATGTGCAGCCAATGAGTCTCATGCAACAATGATAGATGCACACAAGGGAAGGGAATGCCGATGAAGGATTTCTTGTGAACGATGATTGGCAAGCAACTTCGTTGTTTTGTCGAAAAGGGTTGGCTGCTGGTAAAGAGTGAATGATGACACACAAGGGCATCGCAAAGAGAATTTGGAGTGACGGTACACAGGTGATGGGCAGTCGCACACCACAATAGCTACAAGTGGCGTGTAAGCGACGGACATGTCATGCATTACGGTGGCCACGTGCCTCGAGCAATTATAGTTTCATCAATTAAAATTATAGTTTTACTTTATAAATTCTTTTAATTTTAGTCAATATCCTTAATAGCTTTGCTATTTAAAAATTAGATATTTTCACTACATATTTTGAAAAATTATAGTTTTGCCCTTCGAATCAAATATTTTTTACTTATGTCCTAAATTATAAAATTAACTAATTTGACCTTCTTTAATCAAATATTTTGATCAAATTTGATTTTAGCCGTATTTTAACTACTTGACTAAAATTAGATTCGATCAATCTCATTTTAATCAAATTTAGAAAAAAATAAATTTTGATTAATTTTTAACTTTAGTCTATTTTAAATTTGATTGGCCTAATTGAGCTAATATTTAATTCAATTTTAAGACTATCAAATTAAATAGGTTGACTAGTCTAATTTAGGATGCCATTCAGAATTAAAAACTATAATTTTTTTACTTATTAGAAAATATAACAAGTGCTAATATAAAATTTTATTTACTACCCATCCCATTTAATTTAAACCTGATATATAAATACTATGATTTTAGTTCTTTTTTACTCTAAAAAGAAAGGATGTACAATGACATCAGTCTAATATTTGTACTACAAACCAAAACAATTTCTTCCCCATCATTATTTTTTGCATTAGCAGAATCATCTAGATCTACAAGATAACTGAGAGTGATTCATTATACTATTGTCCTTTGACTTCATTAGATGATGGATTGAGATTGTCAAGATTATCATAACCTTGAAATACATTGAGGAATAATTACAAACCTGTCTCTATTCATCACTAGATTCGATCAAATGAATCCACATTGCCTATATGATACATTTAATCTATATAGCTGAGTGTGATTCATTGGATGTGTTAGGCCAATCTTGTCGTAGAAAACCAAACCATAATAACCTTACAAATATAATTTATCGTTTCAATTTAGAAATATAACTAAAGCATGGGCCAATTATATCATGTGTATTATATAGGGATGAATTGAAAAATAATATAATAATTTCATAGTACTATAAAATATTGTTCATGAAAGTCAAGTCAAACAAAATTGGATTTAGAAAACATTTTTTGTTTATATATGAAAGGTTGTATGTCTCTTTTTGACACGTCTCTCTCCTTTCCTTTCCCATTCCAACTCTCGCTCAAAGTGATTAATTGTATAAAGGGCACCAAGAATAATAGCTTAGGTTCCAAAATACAAAAATATTTTTTTAAAAAAATTGCTAATAGATTTTTTATATTTTCATGCCCCAAAATACAAAGGACTCTTCTTCATAATAACTTGGAACATATGTTATATATTGTTTCATAAACGCATGCTTGCATACACATAGATATATACATAAAAATCGCATGTACGAGTGCATATCCATACTCATGTGCACATACTTATAAAACATAGCAAAAGCATCATAGTCTAAGATATTCTATAGCCAAACATATATTTTGGCCATAGAATGGTAATATGATCAAATCGGAATATGATTAACAAGTATGAAAGAAATACTATCCATTTTACTTTAATACCATTGTAGAAAACATACCAAGCACTAATATAAAATTTTATTTACTACACATCTCATTTAATTTAAATCTCATATATAAAGACTATGATTTTGATTTTTTTTACTCCAAACATATAGGATGTCTGTTACTATAAAGCAAAATAATTATATTACTTCCACATCATTAATTATTTCTATGATTGATTATATTAATTGAAAATGATTCATTGTATTATTGTCCTTTACATTCGTTGAACGATGTGATGTTGATTTCCTTTTATTGAGAATGTAGTATAATCACATCAGTCTAATCTCCTTTCGCTAACGATCACATCAATCTAATTTCTATAAAAAAAATTATAAAACTTCCCATCAATAACGTTGCTTGCATAATTCAATCAATCTATGTCCACATCAGCTGGATCAGCTCTACATAGCTGAGTGTGATTCATTGGACGTGTTGTCCACTGTTGTCGTAGAAAACGAACCATAATAACCTCATAAATACAATTTATGGCAGCAATTTAGAAATGTAACTAAAACATAGGACAATTGTATCATGTGTATTATATAGGGATGAATTAAAAAATAATATAATAATTTTATAGGACTATAAAATATTTTGCTTGAAAATGGAGCTAAATAAAATTCGACTTAGGCAACATTTTTTTTTAATATGTGATCAGAATATTAAAGAAATTTGTTTGATTTTATTATTGAGAAGTTGTATATCTCTTTTTGACACATCTCCCTCCTTCCCTTTCTCAGTCCAACTCTCTCTGAAAATATACATGTGATCAGATTAGTAGTTTAGGTTCCACAATACAAAAGGCATTCTTTTTAAAAATTACAAATAGAATTTATATATTTTCACACCCAAAATACAAAGGACTCTTCTTCATAAATAGAATTTATATATGCATGCATGCATGTGCGTGCCCATACTTATGTGCATACACTCATAAAAACATGCAAAAGTGTCAAAGTCTAATAACATATATTTTGGTCATAGAATGATAACATGATCAAATCGAAATAGGAGTAACAAGTATCAAAGATATATTATCCGTGTAATAACCAATGGAGTTGGTCTATGCATGAATATGAACTTAGTATACAGTTCCAATCATTTGTGTTTAATTGATTATCCTTTCAAATAATGGCAAGGGAATACAGTCGACTTAAGGCACTATTGGTTCAGATCCTTTTATGCCTTTTCAACCAAGTTTTGAAGCTTCTCGCATGCCACAGGCATGCTTGTTCCATACTCTTTCATATAGCTTTCCACCATGGAGGCAACATTCTCCATAGATTGCTCACGCTGCAAATTTCATGAAACAAGATAAAAAATAGCAATTCGTTTGACTTCTATTGATTCTAATTTTTTTTATGACTATGTAAACTTAAACATTGGATATTTTTACAAGCATTGCAGGTTCGCCAATATCACATGTGTAATGAACGAAGAATACTAAACTATCATTGATGAGAAGTGGAAGATGAGATGTTTAAGAGCTCTTACAGGTGAAATGTCTTATTATTCCTCCTAAGTTCGTCATTATGTTTGTACTAGATTTAGAGAGATGAATTTTAGTTTGTTCAGTAAATTTTGATCGTACAACCAAATGGGTTGACCCATTGAAAATGGTTTCCAAATGACCCTTTGTAGATTACCAAGGAAACCTGGAGATGAGTATCTTCCATAATTTTTCATGTGATGCTAATTACGTGTCATTTTTCCATTCCTTATTATATTGATGAAGCAGAGCTGCGGGCTACTCGTTCTCTAAAAAATTGGGAACTAATCATACATAGTTAAAACAGGATCAATAGGGAAGTTTCATTGTTTATCTTGCAAATCTTGCTTGCTCTACCGTGGACTCCAAGAATTCATGGTTCTTTTGTATAGTTTCATATTTTTTTTTAAAATATTTTTATGGTATTTGATCGGGATCCTTTACACCGTGGTTGAGGGGTCAGCACGGTTCGGTTCAATCCCAGGTGCGCAAGATCATCTACGTCGGTACTCGGGGCAGCAGGAGCCGTCGTCTGGTGGGGTTGAGCTCGAACCTCACTTTTGGGATGTGGGGGTTCCCCTTTGACTGGTCGCATTCCTCCTTATTACTTGTTTCTGCACACAGGTCAAGGTCAGGAGGGAGATTTTTTTATTTGACCCCTCTGAAGATTTTGTTAGAACTGAGTGGAAAATGGGCCAAAAATCCTCCTCCATCGTTGGCCCGATGATGGGTTTTTATCCCTACTCATGGGGATTAGTCGTACCTTACATATTTATGGTTGCTGACCCATCAAGCGACGGACTTACTCCTTGAGTAGATATCGGGCATCCTTAGTGCCATGGCATCGAACAACGATGTTGTACCCGATAAATGCCACCCCGACCTTTGCATTAATTTGAATTATGATTCAAACATTAAAAATTTGAATTAATTCTTGAACGTTACAGAGTTGTTGATAATAAATATTTTTGATGAGAGAACATCTATATAAACAAGGGTTTTGGTCCCTGGGCTTATACTCTCTCTCAAGTTTGAAAGATTTCCTACACCATTTAAAGTGAGAGTTCTGAACTGAAAGTACCAAAATATAAAAAGAAACTATTGCTAAAATTCTTGATAACAATGGTTGGAGGTCCATAATTTTCATTTCTGCATTAGTTTTCTTGTGTTTCTATTATAATGGTTTAGAAATACATTTTAGTATTAAAATTTCTAACAGTTGGTATCGGAGCATTTTAACTTCTACCTTGATATAAAAGAGTTTTCATTTTTATACCATGAATATGGCTTGATTTTGGTTTCTTTTAAAACTTCTTGATATATTCCATGTTGAAAATAATGAGGATATAACATTTTTAATATTTTTAGTCTATAAAATGCTCATATATGAATATTTGGTTATATTAATTCATGCTTATGAGTCAATTTTATATGTGCAAAATATCTAGCGACTCATATAATCTTAATTAATTAGGAATTAGTCATAGCATCCTTAATTAATTAAAATTATATATAAAGTTAAAATAAAGATTATATAAGTAATTAATCAGGATAAAATATCTGACTATTTTCATAATTTACCCATAGAGATTATGAATTGGAATATAATTTGATAGTTTTATCGTAAAGACCATTTGAATATATTTGAATTAAAAATTTAGCTCACAAGCAATTTTTATGTTATGAGATTCATCATTTGGCATGTTTCACATTGGTAAAACATGCAATTTAAACTATTAAGTCTCAAATTTTGACATAAACATGTTTGATCTTATACAGTTTCTCAAGCTGTTAATTTCTTTTATATTAGATATGACATTCTCGAACTTATGTGTGATAACTATAAGATATGGAAGGAGAGGATTCTCCTCTATTTAGGGTGAATAGATATTGATTATGCTATTAGTAAAGATGAACCAGCTACAGTCACTAATACCAGCACTTCAACTGAGGTCATGTTATATGAGCGATGGGAGCAATCCAATCGGCTCAGCGTGATGTTTATCAGGGCTAAGATAACTGTTGGCATACATGATTTTGTTGACCAGCATGAGAATGTCCAAGACTTGCTACAAGCTATCGATGAGAAATTCATCACTTCAGAAAAGACACTAGCAAGTACCATAATAATGAAATTCTCATCCCTTAGACTCACCAACATAAAGTGTATGCATGAGCAAATAATGCAGATGCGAGATATTATGGCTCAACTTAAGAAACTTGAGGTTAGAATCCTTCCTAGTGCATTATATTCTGAACACCCTTCCACATCAATACGGGCCTTTTAAGATTTCATACAACACACATAAGGACAAATGGTCAATAAAAAAATTAATGACCATATGTTCTCAAAAAGAAGAGAGGCTAGTGATGGAACTAGGTGAGAGTGCATTAGTAGTAACTATTAGGATCAAGAGCAGCACTAAGAGGGGGGGTGAATTAGTGTAGCGAAAAGCTTTCGTTATTTCAAAAAACTTGTTTCAATTAAAACCGATTCCAACGAGAATGGTTTTGATTCAATCCATTTCGGAAAGAATTTGAACTTGAATTCAGGCTTTTGTGAAAGTGCAAGAGAAGACTTCCCCTATTTACACCTCCAAAGCTTCTCCACTTCCATTTTTCCCCTCTTAGCATCCCAATTTTACAAATTAGAGAACCCATCTATCCAAGACTTGTTAGATTATTTTACAACAATCTACAAGTAGATGAAGAAGAAAAAGTGTCTACTTACCTCTTAGGACAACATATCTCCATTACAGATAGATTTATTTGCGACATGATAGGCATTTCCGTGAAAAATAGAGGTCTATATTTTAGAGGATCGTGGTATAATGAAATAGTTGGGACAACATACGTCGAAGCCTTAGGAAAAATTTTTGGTAATCCCAACTTAGTGATTGTTCCTAAAAGCTGTGAACATCTGCTTTTAGATGATGCAGGAGCTTGCTCAAATGGATGTGTTTCCTCAAAGGGACAGA
>LVTN01001349.1:66241-77068 GCA_001649415.1 Musa itinerans
GGAGAAGATATGATGATATGAGAATCATACATGGTAGGATGTAATATACTTTGATATTTTGATACCATGATGATTTGAAATATTTATGATGATGCATGCAAAACTTATGATAAGGATGCATGTAATGAAATGATATGCATATAATGTGTTGCATATATTTATGATGATATATTGCTTTGACTTGAATTCAACTTGAATTCAAGGTTTTATCAATATGGCATATTGATAGGGGGAGTTAAGATTAACTCTGTCATCAATTGGTTGTCATCATCAAAAAGGGAAAGATTTTTCAATCTCGGATTTTGATGATAAAATCAATTGATGTGTTTGTCATCTAATGTGCGTTTAAGTGATGCAGGACTAGCTTCGATCAGAAAATACAAATCGATTAAAGTAGGAGGAATCAGACATTGGGCCAGAGCAAACATGTCAGAATATTGGACGTCGGGTCAGAGGATCGATCGACGTGTCAGTAGAAGGCTTCTGTCCATAAATTCGGGCATCGGGCCAAGAAGATCAGACATTACGCCAAGCAGATCAGATGTTGCAAGAAGACAACATATTGATTGGGCAATACGTCGAAGGAGAGGATGATACGTCGAAAGATTGGATGAAGCACCGGAAGAACCAATGACATGTCGGACAACATAGGATTCGCTTGTAATCGATTATGTCTATATCGAGTTAGTTTAGAGTCTAATTAAGTTGTTTTATAATGTAATTAGGCCAACTCAATTAGGAGCCAATTGGGCCCAAGTTTGGGCTATGTTGGGCCAAATGAAAGGCCCAAACAGTGACCCAACAAGTGGAACCATCGTGGCATAGTCTCCGAGACTGTGTCAGGTAGTCTCCGAGAGAATGTCAAGCGGTGGTACCACTAGACTGGGCAGTGGTACCGCTAGACTAGGCGGTGGTACCGCTAGACTAGGCGATGGTACCGCCCAATGGCAAGGTGTCAAGTAGTGGTACCGCTAGACTGGGCGGTGGTACCGCCCAATGTTAGTGCTGTAGGCGATGGTACTACCCAGCATAGGCGGTGGTACCGCCAGTACTCCGAAAATCGGGGATGAGACACTTTTAGGCTCCAAGTTTGAATCCACTTGAGACCTATAAATACCCCTCTCATCCTTGGTTAACAGACATAAGAATTGAGAGCAAAACAATAAGAAAGCGCTATTGTAATCTTGTGTGAACTCCTCTTAAACTCTAAGTGTTAGTGAAGTCTAAAAGAGGAGGTTGTTGGGGTGTAAAGGTTCTCTCATGAGCCTGTCAAAAGGAGAATAGAGTTATAAAAAGGTGGTTGGTCTTCGCCTATTGAAGGAAGACCATTAGTGGATGTCGGTGGCCTCGACGGAAGAGGAATTGGGAGTGGATGTAGGTCACGATGGCCGAACCATTATAAAAATCTAGTTTGCATTTTGCTTTGCTATTTATATTTATTGAAAACTGTCAAACTTCCTCATTACTTTAGCTGCACACTCTTATGAACATGTTTTAAGTTAACTTCTTTTCGAAATTAGTTTTAATCGAATGAAAGATTTTTGAACCGACGTAATTTTATTTGCTGCACTAATTCACCCCCCCTCTTAGTGCTAACTCGATCCTAACAGATATATATTAAATATGTATATGTGTGAGATGTCATATTAGGATATCAAATCAAAATTTTCTCTCTCGATAATATTTAGTTGATAAATATGAGGCAATTAGATTGACCTACGTGGCCTTCCATCGTTATAGGAATAAATTGATTCCCGATATAGGTTGAGATGGTTGAGTCCCTCGAGACTCACCTATATTGCAATTCGAGATCTTGCCTATGACATAGAGATGTCACCGGTGACCTGAGGATATGGTATGCTTGGTTAAGTCCCTCGAGGACATATCATCGAATTAGACTCATCTTATAACGATGGTGATGACTTAACTAAACATTATGGTTGGTAAAGTCCCTCGAGACCATAGTGGTTCGAAGGTCGAATAGGACAAGAATCACAAGGAATTGTGATCGACAAGAGTTGCCTACCTTTTCGGGCTTAGCATAATTGGTCGAGTCCCTCGAGATTATGTTGAGACGCCGATTGGATCTCGATCCCCACTAGAGATCTACTGAAGATCTTCGATTTGCATACCGAAGGGAGTTATGTAATTCGCGAGAAAATAGTAGAAGTAGATTAAGATATAAGACTATATCTTAGTTGTTGACTTTTTGCAAAGCCCACATGTATTTATTTCTGCTACATGTTTATTTTCAAAAAATATCGCTTTCGAATCCCTCATATGACATACTTGATGTCAACCGCCTCACTAGTCCAAATTACATAGATTGGCTCCGTAACTTGAGAATCATTCTCACGATAGAGAAAATCGTATATATCCTTAATACAATGATACCTACGTTTGAGGAAGGGGCAAGCAAGGATAAGATCGCTCGCTATATAAAGTACATAGATGACTCTACTCTTACTCATGGTACATGTTAGGCTCCATAACTCCTAAGTTACAGAGACAAAAAGATGGATGTCAAATCCATTCTCCTACATATCCACAAACTGTTTAAGGAACAAGGAGGGACTCAATGATATAAGATATCCAAGAGTCTCTTCCATCCCAAGATGACTAAAAGGACACCAATTTAGAACCATGTCTTAAAGATGATTGAGTGGATAGAGAAACTCACTGGTTTGGGAATAGTCCTAGAGGATAACCTATGTGTGAATCTTATACTTTAGTCCCTACCAGATTCATTTTCTTAATTTATAATGAATTTTAATATGAACAAGCTTGAGGTGACTCTCCTATAGCTCTTCAACATGTTGAGGGAGGCAGAGAGCACTATCGAGAAAGAGAAAGAGAAGCCAGTTCTCTATACTGGTAAGACCAAAAAGAAAAAGAAGATAGAAAAGTCCCTTAAGAAGGGCAAGGGCAAGGGCAAATCGGGTAAAGCAAAGGTTGTAAGAAGGACCCGACAAGGGACAAAGGCCAGTGCTTCCACTACGGCAAAGATAGGTACTGGAAGAGGAACTACAAAGAGTACCTTGTAGAGAGGGTGAAATAAAAACTTTGAGAAGCTTTAGATATATTTATGATTAGTCTCAATTTATTAGATTCTTATGATAACATATGGATATTGGATATCGGTAGTGCTTATCATATCTGTAATTTGTTGTAGGTTCTGGCAAGACCTAGGATATTAGGGAGAGGAGAGATGGATCTCAAGATGGGCAATAGAGCAAAAGTTACTACAATGGCTATTGGCGAGGTCACCTGCTTGGTGGTGCTATTATTGCATTAGATGCATGCTATTTTATTTCTTCTATTATCAAAAAAATTATTTTTGTTTCATATTTGATAATTAGTAGATATAAATTAGTTTTTGAGAACAATATTTTTCAATATTATTATATGATAAGATCATCACGAAAGAAAAATTTTATAATGGTTTGTTTATGCTAGACACTACTCCACATATCATGAATATAAGTGTGTCCAAGAGGAAACGAGATGAGGTGAATAGTGCATACCTATGGCATTGTAGGATAGGTCATATCCATGAGGGAAGAATTCAAAAGTTACTAAATGATGGATACCTAGATCCATTCGACTATGAGTTATATGCAACTTGCGAGCATTGCCTTCATGAAAAACTGACCAACTCTCCATTTAGTGGAACTGAAAGAGAGCTATTGAGTTGCTGCAACTCATAATAGTGATGTATGTGGTCCCATGTCAACTCAAGCCATAGGTGGTTACTCTTACTTTATTACATTTACTAATGATTTTCTAGGTATGGACATGTGTACTTGATGAAGTATAAGTCCGAAGCCTTTGAGAAATTCAGGGAGTATAAGAATGAAGTGAAGAACCAGACTAAAAAAAATATTAAGATTCTTTGATCAGATTGAGGAGGTGAGTACTTAAGTATAGAGTTCACCCAATTCCTCAAGGACTATGGGACTCTATCCCAATGGACATCTCCTTATACACCTTAGCTCAATGGTATATCTGAAAGGAGGAATCACATAATGTTAGACATGGTACAGTCTATAATGTGTTTTATCAGCCTACCCATCTCATTCTAGGGATATGCCCTAGAGACCGCAGCTTACCTTCAGAATAGAGTTCCAACTAAGTTAATAGTATCTACACCATATGAGATATGAAAAGGGAAAAAGTCCAATCTTAATGTTATTAAGATTTGGCTGCCCTGCCCACATTAAAAGACACAACCCCGACAAGTTGGAATCTAGGACGGAGCGGTGCATGTTCATGGGATACCCCAAAGAAACTTGTGGGTATTATTTCTATCACCCTGAGGACCAAAAGGTCTTTGTAGCTAAGAGAGTAGTGTTTCTTGAGAAGGAACACATTCTTAGTGGAAATAGTGGGAGTGTGATAGAGTTGAGCGATGTCGGAGAACCTAGCTCAAGCACCATTCCATAGTTAAAGTCTGTTTAGTTACCTAGCACACAAGTTCTGATTTTATGTAGGTCTGGTAGAGTACCCCATCCTCCTGAGAGATATGTGGGACATATTAGAGAAGAGAATGTTGACGATATTGATCCTTAGACCTATAAGGAGGCTATTATGAGTATAGACTCCGAGAAGTGGCAAGAAGCAATAAATTTTAAGATGGATTCCATGTACTCTAACAAGGTTTGGAACCTAGTTGATACACCCAAAGGTATTGTACCCATTAATTGTAAGTGGATCTTCAAGAAGAAGATTAGAGTAGATGTAAAGGTAGAGACCTATAAATCAAGGTTAGTGGCTAAGGGGTATCATCAAAGGTAAGGTGTTGACTATGACAAAATCTTCTCACCCATAGTTATGCTAAAATCTTTCTAAATTCTATTGGTTATTGTAGCACAGTATGATTATGAAATCTGGCAGATGGACGTGCAAATCACATTCCTCAATGACAATCTAGAGGATGAGGTATATATAATATAGCTTGAAGGATTCATATCCAAAGAAAGTCCAGATAAGGTGTGCATATTGCTTAGGTCCATCTATGGACTGAAGTAAGTTTTTCGAAGTTGGAACATAAGATTTGATGAGGCGATCATATCTTATGACTTCGTTAAGAACGAAGATGAGCCTTATATGTATAGGAAGGTAAGTGAGAGTGCTATCACCTTTTTGGTACTATATGTGGATGACATCCTGATTATTGGGAATGATGTAGGAATGCTCTCCATAATAAAGGCTTGGTTATCTAGACATTTCTCTATGAAGGATTTAAGGAAAGCATCTTATATTTTAGAGATTCGGATCTATAGAGATAGATCCAAGATGATGTTTAGTTTATCTCAGTTTATGTATATAGACACCATTGTCAAAATGTTTGATATGAAAAATTCCAAGAGATATCTCATACCAATGAGACATGAGATATTGCTTTTTAGGAGTATGTCCCTAAAGACTCTTGAAGAAAAGGTAGACATGGATAGGATACCCTATGCCTCAGCAATAGGGTTTATCATATATGTCATGCTATATATCAGGCCTAATATAGCACTTGCCTTTGAGTGTTAAGAGCAGGTATCAGGCATATCTAGGCTTAGAGCATTGGAAAGTGATAAAGTATAACCTTATACTTGAGAAGGACTAAAGATCTTTTACTAGTATATGGAGGTAGTAGCCTCAGGGTTGAGGGCTACACGGACTCAAATTTCTAGTCTGACATCGATGACAATAAGTTTAATTTGGGGTATATGTTCATCTAGAATGGAGGAATGGTATGCTAAAAGAGTTCGAAGTAGGATACTACTATCGACTCGGCCATTGAGGTGGAGTACATTACCACAGTAGAGACAACAAAGGAGAGAGTCAAGATAAAGAAGTTCATCACAAATTTAGGAGTCATACCGAGTACTGATGGGTCGATTCCCTTATATTACGACAACAATGGGGCGATTGTTCAAGCGGAGGAACCCAGGTCTTATCAGAAGTCTAAGCGTATTCTAAGGAGGTTCCACCGGATCAGGGAGATCGTTACCCGAGAAGATGTAGCAATGGAAAGAGTTCCATCCGAAGATAACATCATAGATCCACTAACAAAGCAATTGTCTCATATTATCTTTGAGCATCACAGGAGTCTAATGGGGATCAGACACATAGGTAATTGGCTTTAGGTCAAGTGGGAGATTACTTGTCATACGTGCCCTACAAGCCAATCACGTGAGTGATGATGCATGTGACATAACACGCACTCTTTTTTGCTTATTATTATTATGGTATTTTCTCACTTTATATTACTTATTGCATATATATATATATTATGATGTCCATATATATATATAGTGATGTCAATGGATTTGTGCAATGAGAATCAGATCGTAATGAGATCACGATAATGAGACTAATTCACCTTTAAACGCAAACCCTATAATCTCGATCATAGGTTACTCGAGAGAAATATTAAGATAACCGAATAGATTAGTGTACTATACTCCCATCCATATGATGGAGGCGGTTGGTCTCATAGCTGCTCATGTTGGGACACTAGGGATACAGTGTAGGTGCTCATTGGAGAATGAGTTCACTAATTGATCTGCTCACAGAATACTTGATGGTTGATGATGACTTATTGTTAGACAACAATTTTGTGGTCCCATAGTGTATTTGATCCTTAGACTTGAGATATCAAGGATGTCTTATATGAGTACTCCACTATTTGATAATGAACTTATAGGCTTAGAAGTTTCAGATCTAGCACAATTAGTCGTCAAGAGTAGCAGCCAACTTTACGAGGGCTATTGAGTATTGATAGAAGACCATCCACTCTCGTGTTATGAGAGAAATATCTTATATGTTCTTACTCAGTCAAATCCTTAGCTAGGGTCATTCAGACTGAGAGAAAATGAGCTCTTTGGGAGAATCTGATTAAAGTGAGACTTGAGTAGAAATTATATGGGCTTGATAATAACATGCTGGGTATACGATCTTTGGAGTATTAGATAAATAAGGAACTATAGATACATGATAACTGAGGATAGATAGGTCCAATAGATTGGATTCCCCTGTATCATCTAGGGATTACCGTGTAGTGGCCTAGTACGTCCGCAATCGATGAGTCGAGTGAATTATTATGAGAATAATAATTTACTAAGACAAAAGGAGTTTTGATAGGTATGACTAATGACCAGCTCGATATTAGGCCTAGAGGGTCACACATATATAGTAAGTGTTATGACGAGTAGAGGTTCGATTATGAGATATCCGTTGAAACCCCTATCTTATTGGATATCTAATAAGCCAATAGATTATTGGATCCTATGGACAAGATCCAATAAGAGCCAATGAAAGATTATTGGATAGAGACCCACTAATCTAAGAGGCTTGGGTAGTTGGATGGAGATCTAGTACCCAATATGGTAGGATCCATTAGGGTTAAGTTGCCAAAGGACCTCTATAAATATAAGAGAACCAAAGGGCCATGGGCTATATTCTTTTTGGCTGCCACCTTCTATTCTCCTCTCTCCCTCTCTTCCTCAACCTACAGCTCCTATTTGGGGTGTAGGGATAGCAAGAAAGGGCAGCCCCCTTTGTTATTGCGTGGTGCACGCAGCGAAGAGAATTGTGCAACGATTTGAGGAGTGTCTTTGCAACCCCTGCCATGCAAATCATTGCTAGAGAGGAGGACAATTGACCTCCATCATCTTCCTCCATAGATCTATAGGTTTTTAGGGATATATGATCTCCCTTGGTAACATAAATTTCTTATATATGTAGTTTTTGATTTTGTGGGTTTTTATGTACTAATCTTTGCACGATGATGAAACCTTATTTTGTGCAAAAAATTCTAAAATTTTTATTTTTTGTTCTTCCATTGCGCATATAATGTCGCCCTAGATTTCTTAACAAACAATTTGTACTAGCGCATGGTCCTCCCATTTGGATTAACACATAAGAAAAAATTAATGATATTTTCAAGCAATTAAAATAGATACTCTATCATATATTCTCTTATATTCAATAAGAGATATTACACTTATTGAAAAATATGAATGAGAATTTATTTATTTTAATGAATTATGATTTCTACAATGTTATTGAATTTGATTTTCAAAAATTCACAAAGTCTACAGATGAATTGAATTATTATGAAAAATTGATGTTTTATTTAAATACTAAAGATATGAATATTTTATATTATAGTTTAGATCAAAATGAATTTGATTGGGTTTCTATATGTGAAATTGCTTTTGATATTTAATATACTTTATAAATTACCCATGAAGGCACAAGTTTATTTGAGTATGATTTTGAGCATTTTAATGTTACTAAAAGAATCAATTAGTGATATATTTACCTAATTCTTAGATATTATCAATGGATTTTTATTTTTCATGCATGATACCAAAACGCACTAAGAGGGGGGGGTTTCATTTTTCATGCATAATACCAAAAAATCAATCAATCATCGTTATGATCATATCATATATGATACTAAAACATTAAAATTTTTAAGCATTTATCAACATTTTGATCATGACACCAAACATTCATCATTTAAAGAATTCATGATACCAAACATTAAATCAACATTTTTAAGCATTTATCACTTCATGATTGTTGGTACCAAACATTCATCATTAATTTTCTCCCCCTTTGTCATAGGCAAAGAGAGAGGAATAATAAAACAATGGTGCAATACATCAATTTTCAAATTATAACAAAAATAAAGTATCATTCTTATTGCAATATGTCATAATTGAGATAAACCTTGAATTTAAATTGAATTCAAGTCAATACAATTTTAATCATGATTCATATTATATGCAATACATCATGTACATCATTATAATAAAATAATAAGTATTGCATGCATCATTCCAAATCAGAAATATTTTACATTATGATGGTACTAATTTGTCAAATTACATCCTATCATGCATGATCATAACTTCTCCCCCTTTTATTATTGTAAACAAGAAAGAAGAAGGGAAAAACATAATGGTGTAAAATATTTCAATCATTTCAAGGCATACAAGCCATAAATACAAAGAAATCATGTCATGAAAGATAAAACCACTTGAATACTAAAAGACATGATTCATATAGTAAATCTCTTCTTTAAATAAAATACTAAGAAAAAAATCGTAGGAGTACAAAGAAGAGATCTTGATTCAAAAAAAATCTCAAGTAATTCCAAG
Organism: Musa itinerans; assembly: GCA_001649415.1. Taxonomy (NCBI): domain Eukaryota; kingdom Viridiplantae; phylum Streptophyta; class Magnoliopsida; order Zingiberales; family Musaceae; genus Musa; species Musa itinerans. Next base: position 75,403 of record LVTN01001349.1, read on the forward strand.
AAATCAAAATCATGATTTGGATAAAACTCATTCAAATTGTCAAAATTATTTTCAAAGTCCAAGAGATTCGTAAAAATGATACAAATAGATTCATCAAAATCTCTTTCAAGAGATTCAAAAAGACATAAATAGATTTATCCATTTCTTATTAAAAAATCGATAAGATAGAGACATTTTCAAAATGCATCCCTCTTTTTTTATGTGTTTTATTTTAAGTTGTTTGTTTCATACAAGCATGCATTTGTCTTTTTATGCCAAATCAAAATATATATCATTGTTTAAAATGAAAGTGCAAGATTTATCATAAAAATCATCAAGATCAATAAATCACAAAAATCATCATGTATAACTTTAAAATCTCATGCGTAGAATAAAATCGTCAATTATGGTATCAAAACATTTAATATTTTCATTACATCATTATGCATCATTAAATCATCAAGCATAATTTCATTAGACATGAAAAATTTTTCATCAAAATCATTTTATTTGTTGCAGTTATGCATTTTTTCTTTTTAGGTGACTAACTTTTCATGCTTAGTTTTCCATACAAAGTGTTTGGAATAGGGTCGGCACTAAGAGGAGGGGGGGTGAATTAGTGCACCGGTAAAAATTACGTCTTCAAAAGTTTTCGTTTCGATTAAATCCATTTACATTGAAAATCGATTTCAGAAACTTCACTTGAAAGCGTACAGAAGAGCTTAGTGGATGTAAAGCAAGTAAAGTGATTTGCAGTTAAAGTAAATTGCTCAAAGAAACGCAAACCAAATTTTAGAGTGGTTCGGTCGTCGTGACCTACATCTACTTCGCTGATTCCTCTTCTGTCGAGGCCATCGGCATCCACTATCGATCTTCCTTTAATAGGCAAAGATCAACCTCCTTCTTACACCCCTCTTATCATTTTCATAGGTTTAGGAGTCAACCTTTACAAGCACACACACTCCTCTCTAAACAAAATTCTAAGTTTAATCTAGAGGAGGGATTTCTCAAGTGGTTTCTACAGCGTTTTCTCACTTTAAAACTTTTTGTGCTTGTGTAAGTTAACCAGGGATGAGAGAGGTATTTATAGACCTCAATTTAATTCAAACTTGGAGCCTAAAAACATCTCATCTTGGGTTTCTTGGGTATAGGCGATACTACCGCTTGGGAGGCTGTGTTGGGTGGTATCACCGCCTGACACCCTGCCAGGGGCGGTACGACCGCCCAAACTGGTGGTACCACCACCTGACATAGTCTCGGAGACTGTGCCACGACGATGTCACTTCTTGGGATACTGTTTGGACCTCTCATTGGGCCCAACACAGTCCTTACATGGGCCCAACTGGCCCATTATTGGGTTGGCCCAATTCCAATCCCAATTATGTGCTAACTACGATTCCTAAGACATATTCTAAGGTAAACAAGTCCGTAAGTCTAGTTTCTTCCGATGAGCTTCCGGCGATCTTTTGATGAACTTTCGACGATCTCTCGGCAATGTTCCAACGGACTCCCAGCAAGCCCCTGGACTTCATGACAATCTTCTTGGTGAGTTCCGACGAGCTTCTTTGGCAAGCTCCTGGACTTCTCGGCAGAACTGTTAGGACTCTAGCTAGGAGAGTCCTAATTGAGAGGGACATTCATGTAAAACCTACCTAAGCCGACCCCTATTAAAGAGGTGAAGAGGCCG